>CM038795.1:115570149-115670198 GCA_021764765.1 Vicia sativa | reverse complement strand
CTTTCACCTTTACCCTTTACTTTTTCATTTAGATAATCCATTCATCTCCCTCATCTTCTTTAATTTCAAAATCTTTCCTCTCTTCTTTAAAAACCTTTTTCTCAAAAGATTGGGGACTGGTCGATTCAGAATGATGCAAACCACTATACTTCTATGATATTGTAGTGAAGTAAGACATTCTCACTGGTGTCGAGTGATGTCTTATCGATGAAAGTCCAAAATATATCCTCTTTAAGATGATGAAATTATCTCTCATTATCATGGGTTATAAGTATGTTTACCACCCTAATACGACGATATGTTTATTCTTCTTAAAATTAACCAACACACAAATTTCCTTTTTTACCCTAACTATATGGGTTTTGATTTCAATATTAACGTAGTCGGTATGTAGGCTAGAACTCAAGTTCATCATCAAATCAAAAATTGTAAAAATACTTATTTTCTCATCTCCACCATCTATTTTATACATATTTTATAGCCATATACGTTTCAAGAGGTTCTTAATGAGTATCGCAGGTTTGGGTGCTAAATCCTTCCATTTGCATAACTAACCCCTTGCACTTGATCTCATTTACTTTAGGTTTTACTCCAATGACTTAGTCTCAAGATTTTTGTCACACACATACGAGCTTCAAAAGCCTTAAACTCGAAGATATATATATATATATATATATATATATATATATATATATATATATATATATATATATATATATATATATATATATATATATATATATATATATATATATATAGTCTAACTTTTCAAAATTCAAGAAAAATGATCCAACATATATAATTTTCACACATGAGATTCAAGGTCACTTTCTAATCTACAATATTTTAACTTCATTCATATTGACTCTATATCTAAATTCAGGTCAAGTAGTAATCTTGTAGGTCAACCATGTACCATTGAACTGGAGATTAACACCAGACCTCAAGAGTCCAATATTGTAAATCAACATTAATTATGGTTTTGTGTAGAACTCACACTCATACCACACCTCCTCATGCACGCTAATACATACATAAACACATACATCAAATCAATCAAACTAGAGAGTCACCTAGTGGAAAACATGTTTTAAGGAGAAATAAATGGATAAGTTTTCCTCCTCAAGGAATTATTAAATCTTAGTATATGTGGTTCGGGAACCTTACCCTCACTTCCACTAGAAAATTATTGTGAAACATCTATGCTACATGATATAAACTCAGATAGGAAGTCCGGTCCTTAAAATGGAGGAACCAAATAGTAAAAGGGTCCGTAGTCGATTGAAAAACTAACCTCGTCATGTGTCACACCGAAACGTACTGGGTAAATTATTCCTACCTAGTCGGCAAAACTTAGCAGATAATTACAATAGATTTTATCCATATCATATTATATATTGAATGATCCATATAAATAATTTATCAATCCATTATTATTTAGGACATGGAACATATTTTTATCAAGTTGATCCTAAGACCAATAGACAGACAAATAGGACCTTAAATAGAAGATCTCACAAAATAACAATGAAATATATGATAATAGAACAAATCATCTCGTGAACAAAACATATAAAGAATGAATATCACGAACCCTAGGGTAATTCCTTCAATCTACAAACATAAATAGTTAATATAAAATTCTTTCAACTTTAGAAACAAGAATTCTAGACCATGTAGGCGAGGCACCATACCTCGTACAACTTTAAAAGAAGGGAGAGAGCAATCATTTATATGAAGTATCTCACCAAAAGGCAATATAGTTTTATTCAATCACACCACAAGAAACATTCAGGAAAATAAAATAATTCCAAGGGTCAATATTCAAATGTGATGTCCGATCCAACATGATTTTTTTCTTATCATTATAGTGTGATTAATTTTTAAGGATAAATAAAATTTTGTGAATTTTTTTTATAAGGGTTAATATCCAATTACCATGCAATGTGGATCTAATTCAAAAAATGTCCTGTAAAACATATATTTTGTTCTTCTTGTCGCTTGAAAATTCTTCCATTTTGACCCTCTCGTCTCATTAGTTTAGGCACTCATTTTACATCCTTCGAAACTTCCTATTTTAATTTGTATTTAAATTCTCTCTCTCTCTCTCTCTCAATAGAGAAAATCCAACATTGATATATATTTGGTGATTTATTAAGAGTATGTTTAGATTGATAATATCGTATGAAATAAAATGGAATGGAGTGGTAATTGATGAAATTTGATTGTATGTATTTGCAAATAATGGATGAAGTAGAATGAATATGATGAAATCCATTGTGTTCTATTTCATCAAATCCTTCAATTTTCATTCCATCCGATTTGAAGTTATTACTATGATTAACCTATTTTACCTTGATTGAAAAGAATTATTACATCGGGTTTTCTAGGCTATATAACTAATAATGTCTTGGTAAGTCACCATATTTCGCTGTGTACATGAAACCGAGAATAAAGGTGGAACTTGTAGTAGATTCGATTCCAATAACAGTATATTTGTTTTGTAAGCACATTATTTTACCTCTTACGCTTAGAATACTTATTGTTCTAATTTTAATCTATAAGTACACATTTTTTATAAATCGATTCATCATCATCCATGTTAATCTTCAAATGTTGTTTTTGTTGATACTCATTCCTTTTCAAATTCAATGATTTTGCATATAATATATTTTTATTGACTTTTGTATGCATTTTTCTAATATAAAATATAAAATGTTAGAAAAATAAATAAATATTTAATTACAAGATAAGATATTATGTAAAAGCACCAATCTTTTAAATTTTACTTACATTCCATTTCAGAAATTTTTTCAAACTTCTTTAAATTTCACTGTATTCATGATATAGCCTGATGGTTTAAAGATCTAAATTAGAGCTTTAAATCTCAAAACAATATAAAAATATTTTCAAAATGATATTTTAAATATATAGGGTAAAAATCGACCATAGATCTCTAAGTTAATCAAGATATAAACATTACACACTTTCTTTATCTTGGTTCAAAATTTAAAAATAGTGTCATGAAAGACTTTATTATTTTATACCCCTACATATTTGACCTGTCCATACTCCATACATATGATCCCATTTCAATTTATTTATTCAATTAGAAATTGTTCAACAATTAAAACAATTAAAAATTGAGAGAATTTGTATCCTATTACTTACAATATTAAGACACTTTAAGTAAATGATGATTGATAAGTATTAGTAGAATAAAACTTATAAACAATGTACTAGTTATGTATTGGATTGACTGACATTTAGAGTTGAATCTGAAGTCATGGTCATGCATGGTTGCTTCCACCATATTTTTGCCAACTACCTCGTGTTTCCATAGTCTAATGCTATCCACCCATGCATCTATCTACCAACCCAAAAAGCAAAGAAAACCACGACCCTAGATTGCCACGTTGCAAAATCCTAACCTTCAGTAGTGATGATCAAACGGCCATAATTAATATTCAATAAACCCACTTTTCTTTTTTTTCTACTTGTGCAACTTGTCTTTCCCACCTACCAAACTCACATATCACACCAACACATGCAATATATAATATTATTACAACAATACATTTGTAGTCTTTAAATAAATCTCTATATAAAGCATAACCTCTCTTCCTTTCAATCTCAGGAAATTCATAACATATTCTTTCATATTCATTTGAGTTTCTTTCTTTAATATTCTTGCATCCAACCTCAACAAAGAAACGTTAAATATTTTAGTATTACTTAAGATGGAAGCAGTAGCAGCAGCCATAACAAAAACAATGGTTACGAGTCATTCTGTGTGACGAATGCGAAGAATAATAACATGAAAGTGAATGGTGCTGATCCTTTGAATTGGGGTATTGGGCGGAGGCAATGAAAGGGAGTCACTTGGATGAGGTGAAGCGTATGGTGGAGGAGTACCGGAAGTCGGTGGTTCTGCTCCTTGGTGGTGAGACGCCATACTTCCCCAGTAGCTGCCATTGCCGCACATGATCATGGTGTGAAAGTGGAGCTGTCAGAAGGGCTGGCGTTGGCCAGCAGCAGTGACTGGGTGATGGAGAGTATGAATAAAGGCACAGACAGTTATGGTGTCACCATCGGTTTCCGCGCCACCTCTCATCGTCGAACCAAACAAGGTGGAGCTTTGCAGAAAGAACTTATCAGGTAACATAATTTGCATATATTTATCTACTTATATATAGATAATTAATTACCATTTTTTATTATTTAACCACTACTATTGATGAACTAGTAAAAATTCTTTACATGAATATATAAACTAAATCCATTCAATATATATCTTATGATCAAAATTTTATCCTCAATGTTGAGATTGAAAATCTACTCTCATATGTTTTGTTAGGATCATTAGCTATTTGTAACTTTTAATTAGTTAATATATTGAAGTATTTTTTTTTTGTCAACTTACTACTTAAAAGTTAAAAGAAGTGGTAGGGTATTCTAACCACTACTGATAAATACATACAGTTACGTTTTATTTTTAGTGGAACGTTAAGAAGTTTTCAATATTTATTTATAGGTGCAACTCGTTAAGTAACATTTTTTTAATAGCAAAGTTTGTTAAGTTATTTTTTTAGTTTATTCAATAAAAAAAACTATTTTTAGTGTATGGGTAGCAAAAGTTTATATATTTTTAAAAATTACTTAATACTTACTCAAATTAATTTTTGTTTTTCAGGTTTTTAAATGCTGGAATTTTTGGAAATGCAACTGAGTCAAGTCATATACTACCACATACAGCAACAAGAGCTGCTATGATCGTGAGAATCAACACACTTCTCCAAGGTTATTCTGGGATTAGATTTGAAATCTTGGAAGCTATTACCAAACTCATTAACAACAATCACTACCTTATGTTTACTACTTCGTGGTACAATCACAGCTTCTGGAGATTTAGTCCCTCTTTCTTATATTGCTGGTTTATTAACCGGTAGACCAAATTCCAAAGCTCATGGACCATCCGGAGAAATTCTTAATGCAAAAGAAGCTTTTCAATCAGCTGGAATCAATGATGGTTTCTTTGAGTTGCAAACCAAAAGAAGGTCTTGCACTTGTTAATGGAACTGCTGTTGGTTCTGGTTTAGCTTCAATTGTTCTATTTGAAGCTAACATATTGGCTGTCTTGTCTGAAGTTCTATCAGCTATTTTTGCTGAAGTTATGCAAGGAAGCCTGAATTTACAGATCATTTGACTCATAAGTTGAAGCACCATCCTGGTCAAATTGAGGCTGCTGCATTATGGAACACATTTTGATGGAAGTGCTATGTAAAAGCGGCTAAGAAGTTGCATGAGATGGATCCTCTGCAGAAACCAAAACAAGATAGATATGCACTTAGAACTTCACCACAATGGCTCGGTCCTCTGATTGAAGTCATTAGATTTTCTACTAAGTCAATTGAGCGAGAGATTAACTCTGTTAATGATAACCCTTTGATTGATGTATCAAGAAACAAGGCTTTGCATGGAGGAAATTTTCAAGGAACACCTATTGGTGTATCCATGGACAATACACGTCTAGCTCTTGCATCTATTGGTAAACTCATGTTTGCTCAATTCTCCGAGCTTGTCAATGATTTTTACAACAACGGGCTGCCTTCAAATCTCTCTGCCAGTAGAAATCCTAGCTTGGATTATGGTTTCAAAGGATCAGAAATTGCCATGGCTTCTTATTGTTCTGAGTTACAATATCTTGCAAATCCAGTTACAACTCATGTCCAAAGTGCTGAGCAACACAACCAAGATGTGAACTCTTTGGGTTTGATTTCTAGGAAGACATATGAAGCCATTGAAATCCTTCAACTCATGTCTTCCACATTCTTGATTGCACTTTGCCAAGCAATAGACTTAAGACATTTGAGGAGAACTTGAAAAGCTCAGTTAAGAACATTGTGAGCCAAGTTGCTAAAAGGACCCTTACAACAGGTGTCAATGGAGAACTTCATCCTTCAAGGTTTTGTGAAAAGGACTTGTTGAGAGTGGTTGATAGGGAGCATGTGTTTGCCTACATTGACGATCCTTGTAGTGCTACATATCCATTGATGCAAAAGTTGAGGCAGGTGTTAGTGGAACATGCATTAGTTAATGGAGAAAGTGAGAAGAATTTGAACACATCAATCTTCCAAAAGATTGCAACTTTTGAGGATGAGCTAAAGACCCTTTTGCCAAAAGAGGTTGAAAGCACTAGGCTGCATATGAGAGTGGAACCAACAGTTCCAAACAAGATCAATGGATGCAGATCATATCCACTTTATAAGTTTGTGAGAGAAGAGTTAATGACTGGTTTGCTAACAGGAGAAAATGTCATTTCACCAGGTGAAGAGTGTGATAAATTGTTCACAGCTATGTGTCAAGGAAAGATCATTGATCCTCTTCTTGAATGCTTGGGTGAGTGGAATGGTGCTCCACTGCCAATTTGTTAAGTGTATTAGTTTATTTTGAAAAATTTCTTTGTATATCTATATATGCATGTGTTGCAATAATCTCTAGGTTTGTCATGCTTTTAAGGATTAATATGGAAATTTTTCTTTCAATTTCTTTTAATGTCAATGAAAAACTTGTAATTTTTATAATAGAACTTCATTTGTTTGATATAGCTTTTAATAAGACAATGCAAATATATGATATATCTCATATTTAATATATATATATATATATATATATATATATATATATATATATATATATATATATATATATATATATATATATATATATATATATATATATATATATATATATATATATATATATATATATATATATATATATAATTGAGTGAAGATATTATTAGACGAAAAGTCATAAAATAGTTTAAAATAAGTGTTGGTTCATTGTAAGAAAAATTTGTTTTATGAAATATTAATTTATAGTTGAAAAATCCATCATGGCTGAAACTTTTGCAAGTTTTAATGGATGTAATTGAATTTTCGGAACATGATGAAAAGTTAACTTTAAGATCAACATACACAATGTTAAAGCAAGGGTGTGTTTGTTTTCAATAAAAAATTTAATCCCTAAAATATTATTTTTAGAATATTATTCTGTAACTAATTTTATTTTTTATGAATATTTATAAAATATAGTTATTTTAATTTTAAAATAAATAATAAATAAATTAAAATATTTAATAGTGAGAAATTATATTTATTAATTAAAAGATTTTCATCCTATAACACGGTAATGAATGACAAAATTATGTGAAAATAACTGGGAATAAAAAAATTTTATAATTTTTTATAACTTGAAACAAACATTGATACAAAATATTTCAGCCTATATTCTATAACTTCACAATCTATGAAACAAACACCCCTAATGGATGTAATTGAGAACATGACGAAAATTTAGGTGAATTTTCTAACCACCACCCCATGACCTTTCTTGCCCACCCGACGAAATTTTCAAATCCCCTAAAATCGTAAATATACTCCCAAGCAACACCCATATCATAAAAATCACCGAAAAGTTGATGTGACTAAAAGTGTATTTCCGGTTTCAACCTCTCGTGTAATTTTTAAGATTTGCATTGTTCATCAAATATGGGAAATTATTCTCACTCCTCATACACAACGATGCTTATTTTATTTATAAATAAAACACTTGATTATATAAAATTCAACATTAAGATTTACTCACGATAAAAATTTACAGATGTTTTACTCAAAATCGTAGCAATCAAGGAATAATTAATGTCTTAAATAATTTTTTCAATATTTTTAAGACTGAATTATTGATGCCCATTTTTGATCAAACATACGGACATTTTTTATTTGTCTAAATTAAATCTTAATGTTTGATTATTTTGTTAAATCAAATTGTTTTATTTTACCATCGATTATTTTGTTAAATCAAATTGTTTTATTTTACCGATAATAAAGCTGTGAGATGACAAATTTAAAATAAATTTTAATATATTTCCAATTTCACTCTAAAATTACAAAAAGGTGCAACCGAAAATAAACTTCGAATTTTAAAGGACATTTTAAGGTTTTTATGGTGCTATTATCTTTAGGTGGATTAAGAAATCCACAAATTTCTCGATCACATATACACAATACTTTAGGCAATGGATGTAATTAAATTTTTTTCTATAATATCTTGTCATACATTTGTTAAATTCATATTATAAATGTTTTAATTCTTGATATAAAAGTAAAGGAGATAACTAAAGATTTCATAAAAGCTTGTTAAATTAATTATTTAATTAATTAATATATAATCGATTATAATTAATTATATTATGGTCATATATAAATAAAATATTAATTATTGATGAATTACTTAAATGAATATAGTGTTTGAATGGACCGTGATGAATCGAATCTTTCAGCTTAAGTTTAATGATAGTTTACTACCTTCAACAAAGTTAGCAATTTAAGATTTGACCTATTAAACGATGAAACCATAGACAACAATATTGATCGCCCTTCAATCTTACAAGATTCTGTTCATATTATTATTAATTATTCTTGATATATATGCTATAATTTATGTCTATGAATTTAATTAAATCTATCAATTGATATCGAAATTGATTAGACACTTTCTAACTATCATATGAAACATTATCATTTTGCCATTTATTTTAGTACGAGGTGATATATACTTTGTTTTATTATACAGATAAATTTTGGAATATAAATCTTAACATTATACATGGATGTTTATTTGTCATTGTCTAAACATTGAATTTTATATCACGTTTGTGATTTATTTTAACGATTGATTTTGCTACAATTGATATATTAATTTTTAATTTTCTTTCGATGATACCACTACTATAAAACGCCAGAACATAACGTTATGGTCACCACGGTTTTTCCTACATCGCAGTAATTCTCTAAACTATGGCGCTATCATATTATTTTTGGTTTTGATTAAAATTATTTGTATATAGTTGGGTCGAGGATCCAACCGGTGAAACATTCAAACTTCCGGGTTCAACCTCACCACAAAATATTTTTATTCTTTTAATGTTAAGACGGCATTTTCTTTTTTTATTTATTTTAAAACTCACAAATAAAGGGTTATCGCTACGGTGATTTTTATTAACCTGCTAGATATACTTATAATAAATAAATATTTATCAATACAATTGATAATTTTAACTGTCAGGAAATAGTTTACCCATATATATTAACAATCATTTATTGACAAAGCAGTTGTTGTTTCCTTCATAGTGAAACCCTAGCAACCATTTTTTCTCTTCTTCTTCGCCATTAGTCGTGAATCTTGTGCTTCCTAACATGAAAGTATTCTCTTCTTCCATCTTTTGTTAGATAGTTCCCTCATTGTCGCACTGTTGTATGTTGTTTTGTTGATTGTTCTCATTTTTTCATATTCGTCTTCACTATGGTACATATTACTGTGTACCTATGAAAGCATGTACAAGAAGTTATGATGGAAACTCCATCCACCTTGTACTATTCTTCATGCTTCACAAACAAAATGGTTTTCATACTATGTTGACAAATAAGTTCATTTCACATGCTAATAAATTTCATGGTTATTATAGGTCTCGATAAGAGTGTGTAGAAACTTCATCTAGTTTGAGAAACTATGGAAGAAATATAAAATTAAAAATCTTTGTGTAAACTTCTCTCCTTATATTTCTTTTTATAACTTCACAAACTAGATGAATTTCCACGACTTCATGTATATCCATTGATGGTTTAAGTTAGATGATTTTCATACTGCTGACAAATAAGATTCCGTTTCACACGCTGATAATATTCATGGTTATCAGAGGTGTCAACAAGAGCGATATGTTGCAATCTGTATAAAGACAAGTAAAAAGTAAATTATTATTTTACGGGTGATATAAGTTATAATATCATGTTCACAAAGATTGGTTATTCACCATTTGAAAATCGTCACACGAAGAGTTCGATGTTAAATGGATTGTTTGTAAGGAAAGGGATTTGCTTATAGCCTAAAGATGTTTATATAGAAAATTGGTTATTATCTCAAATATATCTAATAAGCATCACTAAAGATTCATAACTAATTCAAGTATTATGTCATCTCTCAAATCAAGTATTAATTTGATAGAATCAAATCTATAATCTAAACTAATGATATTCATCCAATCAAGAATGGAGGTATATATCATAACAACAATCCAAACAGAAAAAGATCAAGAAAGATATCATAATGATTAATGCAAGCTTTATATAACGCCATGATCAATACATATACATATGTTCAAAGTATATATAAAAACATAACCCAACAAAATAATGTTTACAAAAATAGGAAAAGAGATAAACCAACACTCGAGTTGTTAAGACGATTAGTCGAATCCACCTCCGATTCGACAAATGTGAGTCAATGTTGTTTTCTAAAGTCTAAACTACCAAGGATGAAGGTTTTATGAGTAAGGACAAATACCTCAAAAACATAACCTAAAATGTAATTTTTGCCCTTTAACGAATTTTGTCCAGGGACCGCTAAGCTACCAAATCCCACTCAAATGACTTACTATTTCGAGGGAAAACAACTTGTGCCATAAATCGAGAACTGTAATTTTGACTACCGTCAAGAGTCGGAAGCTTATTCACACCACGCAAAAACCAAAAGACTGACAAAGACAACGCGGTCGTCATATAACTTGCGTAATTCAAAAGCGCTTTTAAAGCTATTTTGGGCGCTTTTTAAAAGCGCTTTATTCCTAATTTTATAATTAAATTTAAACCCTAAACTAACAAACACGATTTCGGCTCGCTTTTCCTTTCACACGACCTTTCTCGCTTAGTTTTCCATCAAACTCGCCGCTGATCGCTTCCACCCTTAGTCTACTGCCGCTCTTCCGCCACCGCTATTCAATCTTCGCCCTGTGTTGTTGTTCTTCCGCCCGTCAACCCCTCGAACTTGATTCTTCTTCCGCCATGGCGTGATTCTTCTCAACCCCGAACCCATAATCGCCTTCCTTGGTAAGTTTGTTTTAGTTAGCAATTTGTTAGTTGTTGATGTTTGTTGTTGATTGTTTCACCGAAATTTTGTTCTCGTATTTGTTTCATTGAAGAATCGCTAGTTGTTGATGTTTGTTTCTATCGTAATTTTTTCCTCAAGTCAAGTTCTTCCTCGTCGGACACACTCTCCGCCTCCACGACCTACATTATAACTCAACTCGTTTTTTCCGCTCTTCTCTAAGTCTTCATCAATGTATACCGCTAACTTTCATTTGTTAGATAATAGGTCAAAGTTAAAATTTAACTTTCATTTGTTCTTCTCTCCGCTCGATGAATTTGAAGTTGAGTCGTTATGTTGTTAAACCTGCCTTTGTTTAATTTTTGTCACTTTATTCCTTGTTTATGTTAAATGAATACCGCAGCTTTTGTTGATTGATTTATTGTGATGAAATTTTGATGAAAATGATTCGATGTTGTTATCTATTATCGAAATCGGGATGTAAGTGGAAACTTGTGATTGCACTGCTCGTCTGCTCTTTTAAATCAGTAGAAGTTTTGATGTTGAGTTTTATTTTCCGCTAGCATAATGGCTATTTGTGTTATGGTAGTGTGTCAATTATCTTTTCATGAAGGTATTGGATTTTCTATTTAGTTTCGATGATGGTTTAATGTTTATGTCGCGCTTAGTCGCATAGATTATAACCGAGAAACTAGTAACAACAAGTATTTGCTTTATCCCGGTAATATAGTAACAACAACACTTCTATTCCTCAAGTTATATAGTAATATATGGTATAATCTTCATTGTTTGTTTGTTTATTTTAATTTTGATGGGTTTGTAATGGTGTAGGTTTGGAATTATACTTTATGTTTCGTAGTGTTTGGTTTACTCGTGTTTAGATCGAATGAATGAATGAACGAACGAGTGAATTGTTTGTTTGTTTATTTGAAATGGATTTAGAATTGGGATAACTTTATTATGTCATGATCTTGTTGACTTGTTGTTGGAAAATAAATCCAAGTTTCATAATGATGGGTAAGTACGGGTGCATGCCAACGAGATTTAGAGAGTGTCTCACCCAAACTAACGTATTGAATTTTCAATATATGGGTTACTGTGAAGTGTGAAAGTCTGATCGCTTATAAGATTTTGGCACCATGTGGGTCTAGAAGTTCCTTATTTCTGCTGTAATTAGTTGTTCTCTCTCTATTGTAACTAGTCAGGCTTTCGAATCTGCATACGATGGATCGCTTCCACTTAAATTAGTTTCTACTTCTCTACTTGTGAACGAACTGTACTAGTGGTTGAGTCGCTTTTATTGTATGAAATTTTTATAATAGAAGTTTTCCTTAAATTAGCCGCCTAGTTCAACGACAACGCATTCTCCTCCTCGTGTTTCTCGAGTTCAGTAAATTTGAGGTAAATTTATTCCTCAAATTATCGGTACGTGAATTTTTCTAAATCGCGTGAATATATATGCGCTTCTTTCTAGATCCATTCCGGTATATTTCGCGCTTTGACGTAAACGCATTATACCGTCATTGCCCCCAATTAAAGTTAAATTCCAACGATCGTAGAAAGAGTACGAGAATAGGTATCTAATTCGCTAAGTTTGTCGCTCGCACGCCCAAAGACTCCATTCTGGATGACACGTCCTTGCTCGTCTATATGGGAGCCAGTTGACGTCGCCTTGGCATCGATTTATGCAATCTAGGAATCGATGGGGTTATACATGTTAGAATTTGCATGGTGAGAAAAGTAACGGAATGTTTAATCGGGGATAATAGAACATATGCTTCAAACAATAATCGTAACGGATACATACGATTATGATCGAGTCAAGAGATTAAGCGCTTGAAGAAGATCTTAAGGATTGTCCCAAATGTTCGAGAGGTCGTAAGTAACGCAGAAACCGTTGTATAATGGTTGTACAAAATTCATAAGATTTTCTCATGGTATTAAAGTTGTACAACTTAAAGGCATGCAATAGATGGTCGGATAAAAGTTTCACAAAGTTATTAGCCATTATGAAAGATATGTTACTGGGATAATGTTCTTCCCAATCGAACATGAGACTAAAAGATGTTTCAGGTATATTGGCATGATCTATGATAAGATACATGCATGTCCAAACGATTGCGCTTTTGTTTCGAAACGAGTATGCATTGTTAAATAAGTTTCCTAAATGTGGTGCCCATCGATATAAGAAAAAGTTGTCTCCGACAAAATTCTTATGGTATTTTCCTATAATTTCGAGATTTAGACGCATATATCATAGTGAAACCGATTCAAGACACTGACTGGCAATGTAGATGAAAGAATTATTGATGGAAAGTTTTGACATCCGAAAGATTCACCACAATGGATGAAAATTGATAATGATTATCCCGAATTTGGAAAAGAAGAAACATTCTCTTGGCATTGTCTACTGAATGGAATGAACCCACACCGTATTCAAATTATCTCGCATAGCACATGGCCTTATGATTCTTATGATCTTTAACCTACCTATGTGGCTGTACGAAGTTAAGTACATGATGTTATATATGTTAATTTATGGGACTAAACAACTAGGAATCTATATATACGTGATACCACACCCTTAATCAAGATTTAAAGTTTTGTGGGAGAACGATGTGGAGGTTTATGATGGGTATAGGAAAGAAAGTTTCAACTGAGGCGATGTTTTTGGAACAATTAATGATTTTCCAAAGATACATAAATCTATCCGGTACAACATTAAAGGTCAAAAAGCGTGTCCGTTTGTGAAGATGGAATCGACACGACACGATCGACCTTGTCAAGAATGTCTTTCTCGGTCATCGAGATTCTTAAATTTAATCATCACCACCGTGGTGGAGAAAAGCTTCAATGGAGAGGCAAAACAAGGTGTAGCTCCAACAATGTTGATGTGATCAAATTTTGACAAGGTGAAAGATGTGAGTACTTAGTTTGGCAAGTCTTTGCACATACACTTGTCAAGAGTGGGTGGAAGAAGAGGAAAAATTTAACTTCCATATCGAAGTCGTCAGATGTAAGACATCTCCTCGATGTTATGCATATTGAAAAATATGTATTCGATGTTGATATTGGTATGTTACTCAATATACAAAAAGTCTAAGGATGACCTTAAAGTAAGGGAGGAAATGGTAAAGATGGGAATAAGAACTGAATTGGCATCCGTGGAAGAAAGGAAGATGACATATCTACCAATTGCTTACACTCATCTAGAAAGGAGAAAAATATTGTGTAAGTTTCTAAGTGAAGTTAAAGTTCCGTAAGGCTACCATCGATATTAGAAGACTCAGGTTCATGAAAGACCTCAAGTTAATGAGTTTAGAGACGCACGATTGCCATGTTATAATGGAACATTTTCACCAATAGGTATACGTTCTATTCTTCCGTAAAAGTAAGAAGTGCAATAACTAAATAGTGTTTTTCTTCAAGTAATTTGCAGAAGATGATCGATCCCGCGATCTTACCAACATTGCAAAAAGAAATAGTACATTATGGTGATCTTGAAATGTATTTTCCTCCCTCGTTTTTGACATAATGGTTCATCTAGTCGCTTATCTTGTGAAAGAGACACAATTGTGTGTGGACCATTTTATTAGATGGATGTACCCTATTGAACGTTATATGAAAATATTAAAAGGTATGTGAAAACCAAGTCGACTGTAGGGTTGTATTCCTGACGATACATTGTCAAGAAGCGGTCGAGTTTTGTATTGAATATTTGTCAAATGTTCAATCAATCGGGCTCCCAAATCTCATATTATTGAAGAAAAAAAGGTAAAAAGCTAATTGGAAATAAAGTTGTGACAATATAAAGGGTCGAACGGGATCAAGTGCATTTATATGTTCTGCACAATGAGATCGAGGTCGAGGCGATGTTGAAATGCACAATGGTGTTCTTCAAGGTTTAAACCAATAGAAATGAGAATTGATAGTAAGAGAGCACAATCAAGTTTCATACCATGGTTTAAGGAACATTTTATTCAAAGTATCGCTCAAATCCGCCTAATAATAGAAAGGTTGAGATGTTTAGCATATGGTCCAAGTTTGGTCAGGTTTTCTTTATAGCATACACAATTAATGGATACACATTTTATACCAAAGAACAAAATGATAAAAGTACTATGCAAAATAGGTGTCACCTTGGTAGTCAAGCAATGCATATATCAAGTGTGAAGGACTTAAATCCGAAATTTGCAAATCTGTCATATTTTGGTGTAATCGAGCGTATTTGGGTGTTTGATTATGAGAAGTTTCAGATTCCTATATTTGGTTGCAAGTGGATTGAAAATAATAGTGGCATAACGAATGGATAAGTCGATTTTGCAAGTGGATCTTAATAAAGGGTACAAAGATGAGCCTTTCATTCTAGCCTCTCAAGCTAAACAAGTGTTCTATGTCACTGATCCGACAAGTACGAAATGATCTATAGTGCTTTTATCTAACAAAAATGATCAAAATGAGAATGAATGAGAATGAATCATGTATTAGAAATGATCATAATGAGGGTATTTGATCAATCCAACCGTCTCCGCTTGTAAAGAGACAAGTAGAACATATTCCTACCAAGAAAATAAAGAGACATTAGTGAAAAAGGTAATAGTATAATTATAGCCTATATAATTCAATAAAATTTAAATATGTGTTATTATATATATATATATATATATATATATATATATATATATATATATATATATATATATATATATATTCAATATATGGATTATGGATTTTTATATTTGTCATTTCATTTATATTTTTTCTTTATTTCATATTCTCGCATATTCTCCACATGGATGTAAAGTGTTAATTTTATGATCGTAATAAAAAACTTCATAACTTTATATCTTACATAAGTCTATATAATTTTTAGGTACCTTTCAAGAGTCACAACAGTGAGCTGAAAGTTGGTAGGATACCACCTAAGAAAAGGGTTCCGTCCGAAAATTGTGTTTAGATTTCAAAAAGGTTCCGAAACACTAAGCACATCGATTTGATGAATGGTGGTATTTGTCAAATGGATATGGATGCTGTGTCTTTGGTTTTCCATGTAACCAAACAATTGACAAGAGGACATGGAACAAATATTTTTCATGGAGAATTAGGCCTGCAGTTATACACTGCATATCGTAACCCGATCAATATATTATATAATTGGTTGAAAATTTTAAACATTTAATTGAAATAGTCTAATATTAATTATGTTTTTATTTAAGGATGTTATTTGACAAATTGATGCGGGAATCAATTGTCAAATAGATTCTATTTCGTGTCTTCCTCCCATTTCACGAGCAACAATTGCTAGGGAACCGATTCAGAAGAGAGCACTTGGTCGATAGATTCATGGCAACCTAAAGATGAAAGCTTGTATCTTTTGGCGATAATTCGTGTTAGATTTTCATTCTAAGTTCATTTTAATATTGTATTTTTACATTAAAATTTTCATCTAAATTGTTGCTTCTAATTTATAGATGTCACCGGTTGTTGCATGTTATCGATCCTATAAAGAAGTCTCATTATATGAATTCGTTGATGGTGATTGACAAATTATCCGAAATGAAGCTAATGATTGATACGTAAGTGACATTATTCTAAATATTCGTTTGTGTTTATATATTTATCTATTTCTATGTCATTGTTCTAAATAAATATCCAAAAAATTTATCGGTTCAATACAAGTATTCCGATGTCAAAGGGAAGCTACGTACCACGGTCTAAATCAAACAACATTAATTGGATCAAAGTATGTATATTAATTTCCACAATTTTGCTTATAATATTTATGCTACTTGATAAAACAATACATCTATATATTCTTATTTGTTTTTCTATGTAGTGTCCTCAACGACAAAACGATATAGATCATGATACTGCTTAAGTTTATCAAAGAAATCATTCAAATGAATGAAATAGAGATTTCAATCACGGTATGGATTTATAACTTATTATGGATTTATACTTTGTTTTATTATTTATCGGATATTTCATACAATTTATTACTTTTTAACTAAATCATGAATATTTTTGTTTTGTTATGTAGTATTTTGATGAATACAAGTGTGGATATTACACTAAACTTCAATTGGAAGAACTCAAAGAGGAGTTGTGTCAATATTTTATTGAGAAAAGAATCTTATAAGGTATGAATACATTATTGTGTGAAAATGGTTATGAATACATTGTTTTGTGTATACAATATCGACTATGTTATTATGTTTATATCTTGTAGGATCGTGACCTTGAATATATATGTACATTAGGACCCATTTATTTAGTGTTATATAGTTGATTTTGTTGGTTGATTTTGGTACATTTAAAAATATGTTAATTGAATTACAATGGTGTATATATATTTTGGATATGAATGGTATTTGTATATAATATTTAAATTTGGTATTTGGATAACAATGGTATATAATGGTATTTGTATAAGATTGTAAATTACCTGGTTTATGAATTACACGTTTATGAAATAATGTCAAAAAATGCGAGTTTAAAATTATTTAAATTTTTATTGTTCAAGAGAAAACCCATGAAAGCGCTTTTAAAAAGTGCTTTACAGGCCACCTATGAGAGCGCTTGAGTAAAAGAGTCGCCATAGGCCACCCAAGGTTTTTCAAAAAGCGCCAGAGGTTTAAGTTTCGAAAAGCGCTTAGCCTATTTTAGAATGCCTTTAATGCATTCTAGGGCACCTATGAAAGCACTTTTCCGAAAACGCTGCTTAGAACCCATGAAAGCGCTTTTGGTGAAAATAGTAGGTCTACAAAAGCGTTTAAACAAAAAGCGCTGCTAAAACCTTTAATCGCCACCACAAAAGCGCTTTAAAACCCAAAAAGCACTTTCAGAGGTCATTTTGACATAGTGTTATATGAAGCTCCAACACCTTAAGACAATCATGATAAAGATAGTTAAAGGATTTGATCCAAATACAAAAATTTCTGTGGATGCGTAATTGATCATGAATGCTTCATTTGAAATGATTACCTGTTGGAAAGTGAATGGCAAAGCTCACTTGGTAGACTTCATTTAAGTTGGTGCTAAGATCTAAATATTGAAGTTTGTTCAAGTTTTCCATGTCTTGTGGCAATGGTCCTTTGTTGAAACTCTACTCTACCGTCATCAACCCTTTTATTGAATCAAATTTTCACCCTTACTCTAGAAGAATTCAACAAAGATGATTATCAAAGGATCTCTCTCAAACCCTATTACACATTCTCCCAAAGTTTTATTTTCTCTATTCTCTTTGTTTCACATACTAATAGAATGTGACTCATTTTCCTAATTCTTAAAATATATGTGTCATTTCTAATTTTTATTGATTAATTTGACTTTTTATTTATTATCCCAATTTATCCTTAATTCCTCTAAACACTTTATTTTCTTTAATATTTTATTATTATAATATATCTTCACCTAATAAAATAATTACTCTTATTATTTAATCACATATATGCTAAATAATTCTAAATAGTTTCTACACCACCTAATTAATTAATTGCAATCCATCAATATATCAAAGCAATCAAAATCAAATGTAATTCACAAATAATTTAATAAAAGTAAATAATTGAAAATGGGTTGTTATAGTCTCAGCCACAATGACCATATCCAAATGATCTTCCCAAATTTAATTCCTGCAAACTCTAATAAACTCCTTCCTAGCGCAATTCAATTGAATAATTTGAATTTATCACTATCAATAAATAAAAAATTAAGCAATTTCTTTGACCGCTTGCCATTGGCTTGGAGTTTCTTCTTATAGGTTCTTTTTATCTTCTGGAGCAAACCCTAGCAGAGGTGAGAGGACATCTCATCATTTATTTCAGTAGTCAAGGGTTCCAATATTAATAGTTATTTTGTATTATAATAAATTATTAGCTATAAATTTTATAACTATTATATATTCAATGAAGTGAAATGTCAAAATAAAATGTAAGCCAGAATTCCTATCTCCCACAGTAGTGTTATTTTCACAAAACTAGATTTATACATAAAAATTTAATAAAGAACCTTATATGGTTCATGAAATTGCTGCACCTTAGAAGAACCCAGGTAAATCTTTTGTGGAACTGGAAACAGATGCTACTTCCATGGAATTTGTTCCATGTATGCAACTATAAATGTTAAAAAAATAAAATTGCTTCATTTTTCAAATATTAAACATCATGCCTATATTGGAATCAATTTTAAAAACTAAAATTACTTAATTTTTTCTTCATATATATTAAACCACAGACCAATACTAATGCATAGTTGAACTTAACTTAGAATGCTCACACAATTTTTCACACAACACACAATGGGTTTGAATTACCCCACCCCACCCATATACACAAATGTCCCTTGCAACACTACTATTGTGCTACATCACAGGACAGTCATTGAGATGCTTGCACAAATATAACATTCTTAAAAGTTAACAAATTGGAAGAGGAACACCATTCCACTGCTAAGCATTCCATAAGAGGATCAATGATTTTTCCTCACACATCACAATACTTTGTCACACTCTTCACCTGGGAAGTAACCTTTCTCCTGTTAGCAAACCCGTCAACTGCCTCTATTAAACTTGTGAAGGGATAAGATTTGCATTCATTGATCTTGTTTGAATTGTTGATTTCCATTCTCATATGCAGCCCTAGTACTTTCAACCTCTTTGGCAAAGGGTCTTCAACTCATCCTCAAAAGTCGCAATCTTTTGAAGATTGATGTTCAAATTCTTCTCAAATTCACCATTTACTAATGCATGATCCACTAACACTTGCCTCAGTTTTTGCATCAATGGATATGTAGCATTGCAAGATCATCGATATAGGCAAACACATGCTCCTTATCAACCACCTCAACAAGTCCTTTTCACAAAACCTTGAAGGATGAAGTTCTCCATCATTGGCACATGTTGTAAGGGTTCTTTTAGCAACTTGGCTTACAGTGTTCTTAACTGAGCTTTCCAAGTTCTCCTCCAAATGTCTTAAGTCAATTGCTTGACAAAGTGCAATCAAGAATGGAAGACATGAGCTGAAGGATCTCGATGGCTTCATATGTTTTCCTAGAAGAAATCAAACCCAAAGAGTTCACATCTTGATTGTGTTGCTCAGCACTTTGGGCATGAGTTGTAACTGGGTTTCCAAGATATTGTGACTCTGAACAATAAGAAGCCATGGCAACTTCCGATCCCTTGCAACCAAAATCCAAGCTAGGATTTCTACTTGCAGAAAGACTTGAAGGCAACCCATTATTGTAAAAATCATTAACAAGCTCAGTGAATTGAGCAAACATGAGTTTACCAATTGATGCAAGAGCCAAGCGTGTATTATCCATGGATACTCCAATAGGTGTTCCTCTCTCAATTGACTTAGTAGAGAATCTAATGACTTCAATTTGAGGGCCAAGCCATTGTGGTGAAGTTCTAATTGCATATCTATCTTGTTTTGGCTTCTGTAGAGGATCCATCCTTCTATGAAATTCCTTAGATGCTTTCACAAAAGCACTTCCATCCAAAATGTGTTCCATAATAGCAGCAACCTCAATTTGACCAGGGTGATGTTTCAACTTGTGTATCAAATGATCGGTAAACTCAGGTTTCCCTTGTATAACTTCAGCAAAAATACCTGATAGGACTTCAGACAACACGGCTAAGATGTTTGCGTCAAATAGAACAATAGAAGCTAAAGCAGAACCAACAGCAGTTCCATTAACAAGTGCAAGACCTTCTTTTGATGTAATTCAAAGAAATCAGCATTGATTTCAGCTGATTGAAAAGCTTCTGGCATTAAGAAGTTCTCCACATGGTCCACGAGCGTTGGAATTTGGCCTTCCGGTTAGCAAGCCAGCAATGTAAGAAAGAGGAATTATATCTCCAGAAGCTGTGATTGTACCCCGAAGTGGTAAACATGGGGTGATGTTGTTGTTAAGGAGCTTGACAATGGCTTCTAAAATTTCAAATCTAATTCCAGAATAGCCTTAGAGAAGTGTGTTGATTCTCACAAGCATAGCAGCTCTTGTTGTTGTGTGTGGTAATGTGTGGCTTGACTCACTTCCAGTTCCAAATATTCCAGCATTCAAAAACCTTAAAAACAAGACTTAAATAGAGTAAGTATGAGGAAACAATGCAAAAATATTTTTGTTATCCATATACTAAAAAATATTACCTAATAAGTTCTTTCTGCAAAGTGCAACCTTGATTGGTTCGAAGGTGAGATGTGGAGCCAAAACCAGTTGTAATACCGTAAGTGTCTGTGCCATTTTTTTGTACTTTCCATTACCCAGTCACTACTGGCTTTAACGCCAGCCCTAATGGATTCCGATAACTCCACCTTCGCACCAGGATTGTGTGCAATGGCAGCCACATGAGAAATGCTAAATGTCTCCACCAAGACCGATCCCCGACTTCTGTATTTTTCCACCATACACTTCACCTCATCCAAATGACTCCTTTCATTGCCTCTGCCGCAATACCCCAATTCAAAGGATCATTACCATTCACTTTCATATTAGCATTGGTGAGACAAAATGAAAAATGAATCGTAACAGCTCTTGTTTTTTTGTAATGGTTGCTGGTACTGCTTCCATTTGCTGGAAATTTTTGAGAGAATGGAAATTAAACGATTATTAAAGAAAATAAACTGAAACGTGAAGGAAGAGTTTGTAGTTGAGCTTTATATAGAAATTCGTTTTGCATGTATGTTGGTTTCACGTGTTCATTCCTAGGGTTGTTAAAAAAATCATTGTAATAAGCCGAACCACCAAACCGAATTTGACCGAGTTAAAATAATCAAATCATTATTAATGATTAGTGAACAAGACATATATTTTATTAACGGTTTTAGAACCGATTGTTAAATAATTAATCGATTTCAAATTAATTGAACTGTTATTTAAGTTTTAAATTGAATTTATTTATTTTTTTAAGTAAAAAATTGTTTCTTAAAATTAAAAAAGTATTTTTCAAAATAAAGACACATTTTTCAAAAAAAAAAAAATTAATTTTCCAAAAATAGAAAATAAATTTTTTAATGTTAAAAAAGTCAATTTTTTACAAAAATCAAATAAGCAATTTTCAAGAAAATCACTTTCATAAATTATAATCTGTTTTGTTTCCAACTTATTTCTATAAAATTTTCCGGACAAGTCATATTTTTGAAATAGAAATAGTATACAAAATAAGTGTTTAATTAAGTTGTATTACTGATAGGATAAATAATTATCATATATTTCAATGAATATTTTTGAAATAGAAATACTATATGAAATAAGTGTTTAACTAAATTATATTATTGATAGGATAAATATTACAGATAGGATTGCACCGCAAATGCAAATGTAACAAACTTATAAATGAAATCTTTATAAGTCACTCATTCTTGAGTAATAATATGTCGTACTTAACTTAGAAGTTATTTGACCTATGTATTTAAATAAGGAGCGAGATTTTTATTCAATAAAAATCTTTATAAGTCATGCATTCTTGGGTAACATTATGTTATACCTAACTTAGAAGTTATTCGACTTATGTATTTAAATAAAATCTAGATTTTTATTCAACTTGGGATATTTTGGATTTTCCGCATAAGAAATTTCATGTTGTGTTGGTCATGAAGGACACAAAGAAATTCTCATGTTGTGTAAGTCATGAAGGAAACATGAGAACCTTAGAGATAATATGACCTTCTGTGTGTAATAATTACAAAACGTCTTAATTTTCGTCTAAATTATTTGTAATCTTGCGCCGCATATATAAATGTAACACGCTCATATGAAATCTTTATAAGTCATGCATTCTTGAGTAACAATATGTTGCACCTAACTCAGAAGTTATTCTACCTATGTATTTAAATAAGGAACGAGATTTTTATTTAACTTGGGATATTTTGGATTTTCCACAGGGTCTATATGAAGATCACTAGGTCGGAGAAGAAATTTTATTTTGTGTTGGTCATGAAGGACACAATGAAATTCTCATGTTGTGTTAGTCATGACGGAAACGTGAGAAACTTAGAGATAATATGACCTTCGTGTATATAATAATTACAAAACGTCTTAATTTTTCGTCTAAATTATTTGTAATCTTGTGCCGCATATGTAAATGTAACAGGCTCATAAATGAAATCTTTATAAGTCATGCATTCTTGAGTAACAATATGTTGTACCTAACTTAGAAGTTATTCCACCTATGTATTTAAATAAGGAACGATAGTTTTGTTCAATAAAAATCTTTATAAGTCATTCATTCTTTAGTAACAATATGTTGTACCTAACTTAGAAGTTATTCGACCTATGTATTTAAATAAGGAACGAGATTTTAATTCAATTTGGGATATTTTGGATTTTCCGCAGGGTCTATATCAAGATCACTAGGTCGGAGAAGAAATTCTCATGTTGTGTTGGTCATGAAGGACACAAAGAAATTCCCATGTTGTGTTAGTCATGAAAAAAACGTGAGAAACTTAGAGATAATATGACCTTCTGTGTGTAATAATTACAAAACTCCTTAATTTTCGTCTAAATTATTTGTAATCTTACGCCGCATATGTAAATGTAACATACTCATAAATGAAATCTTTATAAGTCATGCATTCTTGAGTAACAATATGTTGTACCTAACTTAGAAGTTATTCGACCTATGAATTTAAATAAGAAACGAGATTTTTATTCAACTTGGGATATTTTGGATTTTCCGCAGGGTCTATGTGAAGATCACTAGGTCGGAGAATAAATTTTCATGTTGTGTTGGTCATGAAGGACAAAAAGAAATTCCCATGTTGTGTTAGCCATGAAGGAAACGTGAGAAACTTAGAGATAATATGACCTTCGTGTGTGTAATACAAAACGCCTTAATTTTCTTCTAAATTATTCGTAATCTTACCGTGATATGTAAATGTAATGTGCTCATAAATGAAATCTTTATAAGTCATGCATTCTGAGTAACAATACGGTGTACCTAACTTAGAAGTTATTCGACCTATGTATTTAAATAAGGAACGAGATTTTGTTCAACTCGATATTTTGGATTTTCCGGTGGTCTATACCAAGATCACTAGGTCGGAGAAGAAAAATTTCATGTTCTTTGGTCATGAAGGACACAATGAAATTCCCGTGTTATATTAGTCATGAAGGAAAAGTGAGCAACTTAGAGATAATACGACCTTCACGTGTGTAATAATTTCAAAACGCCTTAATTTTCGCCTAAATTATTTGTAATCTTACCGATATGATATGTAATGCTCATAAATGAAATCTATATAAGTCATGCATTCTTGAGTAACAATATGTTGTACCTAACTTAGAAGTTATTCGACCTATGTATTTAAATAAGGAACGATATTTTTATTCAATAAAAATCTTTATAAGTCATTCATTCTTGAGTAACAATATGTTGTACTTAACTTAGAAGTTATTCGACCTATGTATTTAATTAGGGAACGAGATTGTTATTCAACTTGAGATATTTTGGATTTTCTCATAGGTCTATATAAAGATCACTAGGTCGGAGAAGAAATTTTAATGTTGTGTTGGTCATGAAGGACATAATTAAATTCCCATGTTGTGTTAGTCATGAAGGAAACGTGAGAAACTTAGAGATAATATGACCTTCGTGTGTGTAATAACTAAGAAACGTCTTAATTTTCGTCTAAATTATTTGTAATCTTGCGCCGCATATGTAAATGTAACAGGCTCATAAATGAAATCTATATAAATCGTGCATTCTTGAGTAACAATATGTTGTACCTAACTTAGAAATTATTCGACCTATGTATTTAAATAAGTAACGATATTTTTGTTCAAAAAAAATCTTTATAAGTCATTCATTCTTTAGTAACAATATGTTGTACCTAACTTAGAAGTTATTCGACTTATGTATTTAAATAAGGAACGAGATTTTAATTCAATTTGGGATATTTTGGATTTTCCGCAGGGTCTATATGAAGATCACTAGGTCGGAGAAGAAATTCTCATGTTGTGTTGGTAACGAAGGACACAAAGAAATTCCCATGTTGTGTTAGTCATGAAGAAAACGTGAGAAACTTAGAGATAATATGACCTTCTGTGTGTTATAATTACAAAACGTCTTAATTTTCGTCTAAATTATTTGTAATCTTACGTCGCATATGTAAATGTAACATACTCATAAATGAAATCTTTATAAGTCACGCATTCTTGAGTAACAATATGTTGTACCTAATTTAGAAGTTATTCGACCTATGTAATTAAATAAGGAACGAGATTTTTATTCAATAAAAAAATTTATAAGTCATGCATTCTTGAGTAACAATATATCAGACCCTAACTTAGAAGTTATTCGACCTATCTATTTAAATAAGGAACGTAGATTTTTATTCAACTTGGGATATTTTGATTTTCCATGTATTCATACGAAGATCACTAGGTCGGAGAAGAAATTTTATATGTGTTGGTGGTCATGAAGCACACAATGAAATTCCCATGTTGTGTTAGTCATGACGGAAACGTGGGAAACTAAGAGATAATACGACCTTCATGTGTGTAATAATTACAAAACATCTTAATTTTTGTTTAAATTATTTGTAATCTTGTGCGCATATGTAAATGTAACAGGCTCATAAATGAAATCTTTATAACTCATGCATTCTTGAGTAACAATATGTCTAACTTAGAAGTTATTCGACCTATGTATTTAAATAGGTAACGATATTTTTGTTCAATAAAAATCTTTATAAGTCATCCATTCTTTAGTAACAATATATTGTACCTAACTTAGAAGTTATTTGACCTATGTATTTAAATAAGGAACGGGATTTTTATTCAACTTGGGATATTTTGGATTTTCTGCAGGGTCTATATGAAGATCACTAGGTCGGAGAATAAATTTTCATGTTGTGTTGGTCATGAAGGACACAAAGAAATTCCTATGTTGTGTTAGTCATGAAGGAAATGTGATAAACTTAGAGATAATATGACCTTCATGTGTGTAATAATTTCAAAACGTCTTAATTTTCATTTAAATTATTTATTATCTTGCGCCGCATATGTAAATATAACATGCTCATAAATGAAATCTATATAAGTCATGCATTCTTGAGTAACAATATGTTATACCTAACTTAGAAGTTATTCGACCTATGTATTTAAATAAGGAACGATATTTTTATTCAATAAAAATCTTTATAAGTCATTCATTCTTGAGTAACAATATGTTGTACTTAACTTAGAAGTTATTCGACCTATGTATTTAAATAAGGAACGAGATTTTTATTCAACTTGGAATATTTTGGATTTTCTGCAGGGTCTATATGAAGATCACTAGGTTGGAGAAGAAATTCTCATGTTGTGTTGGTCACTAAGGACACAAAGAAATTCCCATGTCAGGTTAGTCATGAAGGAAACGTGAAACTTAGAGATAATATGACCTTCCGTGTAATAATTTCAAAACGCCTTAATTTTCGCCTCAAATTATTTGTAATGTCAACAGATATGTAAATGTAATGTACTTATAAATGAAATCTTTTAAGTCATGCATTCTTGAGTAACAATATGTTGTACCTAACTTAGAAGTTATTCGACCTATGTATTTAATATGAACTAGATTTTTATTCAATAAAATCTTTATAAGTTATGCATTCTTAAGTAACAATATGTTGTACCTAACTTAGAAATTATTCGACCTATGTATTTAAATAAGAAACTAGATTTTTATTCAACTTGATATTTTGATTTTCCAGTAGGTCTATATGAAGATCACTAGGTTGAGAATAAATTTTCATGTCAGGTTGGTCATGAAGACACAAAGAAATTCCCATGTTGTGTTAGTCATGAAGGAAACGTGAGACTTAGAGATAATATGACCTTCGTGTGTGTAATAATTACAAAACGCCTTAATTTTCGCTCTAAATTGTTTGTAATCTTGCCCCGCATAAGTAAATGTAACAGGCTCATAAATGAAATCTTTATAAGTCATGCATTCTTGAGTAACAATATGTTGTACCTAACTTAGAAGTTATTCGACCTATGTATTTAAATAAGGAACGAGATTTTTATTCAATAAAAATCTTTATAAGTCTTGAGTAACAATATGTTGTACCTAACTTAGAAGTTATTCGACCTATATATTTAAATTATGAACGAGATTTTTATTCAACTTGGGATATTTTGGATTTTCCGCAGGGTCTATATGAAGATCACTAGGTTGGAGAAGAAATTTTCATGTTGTGTTGGTCATGAAGGACACAGAAATTCCCATGTTGTGTTAGTCATGAAGGAAACATGAGAAACTTAGAGATAATATGACCTTCGTGTGTGTAATAATTACAAAACGTCTTAACTTTCATCTAAATTATTTGTAATCTTGCGCTGCATATGTAAATGTAACAGGCTCATAAATGAAATCTTTATAAGTCATGCATTCTTGAGTAATAATATGTTGTACCTAACTTAGAAGTTATTCGACCTATGTATTTAAATAAGGGACGAGATTTTTATTCAATAAAGCATCTATGACAATTTTAAACTTTGGATGAAGCTTCATGATAAACTAATCTCAAATTCTTGTGTTGTATACCTCTTAGATAACCGTGAGAGAAGTCTTGAGAACATTAGAATATCTACATTTTAAAAAACCATAATTATATAATCTTGAAAATTTAAATTATCTTGTTTGTAATCGACTATCTATAGCTCCAACTGAAAAATGTTTGGTTGCATTCTTTTGGTTGAAAATATATTTTAAATAATTTTACATTTCTTGAGAAGTTCAAATCAAGCACAAATTATTGATCCTTTAAGAATCAATATGTGGTTATTTGAGCATATATGGTTTCTCATGCTTCTAATGCAACTTTCTTTCTTATTGTCTTAGACATGTTGTCTTGGTGACTCCATAATCTATTTTCTTTAATATAATAATTTAATAAAAATTCTCAAGTTGAATAATTTTTAGCGATAAAATATAGTATATTTGTGTCATAACACATACAGCGGAATAAAATTAGATCTATTTTACAATTAATTTATATTAATTTATCAAATAATATACTAAATATGTACTTGTTGATCAATTCTTGGATCATGAAAGTTTTTTCAAATCTATGAAGACTCTATGTGTATCCACACCAAGACCAATTTTACTATCAACTTTTGATCAGCGAAAGATGACAAATTTGAGAAAATGTGTATAGTGTATTATATTGAGAGAGAGAAATTAACACGTACTATCAACCAGTTTTTATTTGATTTTATACTCCCCGTAATCTTATCAAAATAGTTATGTGTAAAATAGAAAAAACATATTTTCTTTCCAATCAAATTCCACATTTATTAGCATATAATTATTATATAATATATGTAACTTCCAATCACATTATATATATATATATATATATATATATATATATATATATATATATATATATATATATATATATATATATATATATATGAGAGGGATATTCTCTCAAGAGTAAGTTATGAAGACTTACCTCAAATCTTGACCATTAATTTTTATCAATCTAATGGTTAGTAATAATATAATTGTCAGAGAGAAAACTATTACTTATTATTTCTAATCATTGGATTGATAAGATTAATGGTCAAGATTTAGAGAAGCCTTCATAACTTACTCTTGAGTAACTCTCTCTCTCTCTCTCTATACATATATATATATATATATATATATATATATATATATATATATATATATATATATATATATATATATATATATATGATGCGCATAACAAATTAGGTATAAAATCATCACAATCATGATCTTAATAATCACGATGATAAGTGACGACAACGAGGTAAAGTAGAATAATAGATATTGATGTATTGTAGAATCAAAATTGAATCATTTTTATAAGAACATAAAATATGTTGAATGAGACGCGTGTAATTCATAATACAATGATGTATTGAAGTTGGCTTTCAAATACATCTTAATGTTCATATTATAGTTTCTATGTCAATTTAAATGGTTGCATTTTCATTAAAAGGTTAGTGAAACATACAATATACATAGTATATAATAAACTATGTCAATTTGTATAAGAATTTAAAGAACAACATACATACATTTTAACACAATAAGAACGCACCTTTTATTCAAAATAATCGAAACTATGAAGTTCATCTACATGTTGAAAAGAAATAAAGGTGGATGAAGTTTCCGCAATAACTTCATACTCTTGTATTCTTTTCATTGTTACACAAACCATACGTATTTTATCAACCCATAATAGCATGCTACCACCATCATCATCACCATACGAGGTTCATCTAGTTTGGGAATCAATGAAGAAGAAATACAAGGTGGATGACGTTTCCACAATGACTTCATACTTTTAGTATTTTTCTACATTGCTACACAAACCATATGTACCTTATCCACTCATAGTATATGCTTCTCAAATTAGATGAAGTTTGATGTTGTTGCCTAAAGTCCTACAAACACCATGAATATTATCGAAAAGAAAATAATACAACATGAATATTTGTCAACAACACAACATGAAACAACAACATAGAACAACATATAACCAGAAAAGAACAATAAATTATCTAATAAGAAGTGAATTATAGGAAAGTCATGTGAAACATAACAACAACATACACGAAAACGAGAGAATAAGGAAAAAGAATAGTACATTTATGTAAGAAGAACAATATTGACAGTTAGAATAGGAATTCAAATAATGAAGACGAAGAGAAAAATGGGTTCTATGGCTTTTCATGAAAGATGGGCGCTAATGTCAGAAAGAGTTAATTCGCTTATATATAAATATACCAACGGTTGAAAACACCAACCGTGGTGATATATACAACTGTGGAACTCATAAAGGCATGCTTTAACATTAAAGGAAATATATACATGAGGGTGATGAGGTTCGAAGTCATGAAAGCTTGATGCTATCACCACGGTTGGGTTCTCAATCGTTGTTATATACAATTAATTTTTAATCAAAAAATAATAATATAGTAGCACCTTATTTAGAGATGTTCCATGGTGTAGGGAAGAACTGCGGTGACCATGGCGTTGTTGTTTCTGTTTTGTAGTAGTATTTTAAAAATCAACCGTGGTGATATATACAATCGGAACCATAAAGGCGCCGATTTAACATTAAAGGAATTATATAATGAGGGTGTCGAGGTCCGAAGCCATGAAAGCTTTATGGTATCACCACGGTTGGGTTATCAACCGTTGTTATATACAATTAATTTTTAATCAAAAAATAATAATATAGAGCACCTTATTTTAGAGATGTCACCACGATGTAGGAAGAACTGTGGTGACCATGGCGTTGTTGTTTCGCTTTTGTAGTAGATTTTAAAAATAATCGTGGTGATATATACAACTGAAACTCATAAATGCGCTTTAACATTAAAGAAATTATATATGCGAGGACGTTGAGGTTTGAAGCCATGAAATCTTGATGGTATCACCACTATTGGGTTTTCAATTGTTGTTATATACAATTAATTTTAATCAAAAATAATAATATAGGAGCACCTTATTTTAGAGATGTCACCACCGTAGGAAGAACCTGGTGACCATGGCGTTGTTGTTTCTACATTTTATAGTAGTACCTTTAAAACCAACCTAGAGGCCAAAGGCGTGCTCAAGTATACAAAGAATAACCTTGATCGAAAAGATTCTCAACATAGCCGTCTTCCGAACACGATGGCATGCCCACACTAAGATGGTAGACAACCGATATGAGTAGCTTATTCTAAAACGGAGAAATGTAGATCCACAACACTAGAGAACAAACCACTTAGGTCTTCTACCATAAGTGGGAAAATAAATGGAGTCATGGGATATTCTTAATTTAACTCCTTTGATAATAATTTCTTGGATAAGACAACCATTATCCAAGACCACAAGATTATCAAAAAATCAAACATAATTCAATGCTCTCCACTTAACGTTAAACCTAAATCTAGAAAATATATAATTGATAAAGGTTCGACTAACTGAATCATATGTCTTTTCAAAATCCACTTTGAAAATAAGACTAGCTTTTTTATTCCTTTTTGCCACATCCCTAATATCATTCATAGCAACCAATTTATCGACTAATAACCTTCTTTTAACAAAGGTTAATTGGTTAGGGAAGAGAAGCTTGCCCATAACTACAGAAAGCCTAATTATCAATACTTTGACAACAAGTTAATAGAGAGATCCCACCAAGGAGATAGTTAGAAAATATCCTAACTAAATAGGTATTCAATTGGAATCAAGGTGACCAAAAAGGAAGGAAAAATATGGGTAGAGAAGAGAAACAATGAAACTAATCATACATCACTCCTAAGTCATATTTAAGAAGAGACCAAAGTCACTGAAGAAATAGAAAATAAAATCATAGAAGGTGTAACTCTAGAACGGTTACTTACCGTGGAAGTAATAATCGTACAATTGGATTGTTTTATCTTTGAAACGGCAGAGTAGTTTGACTATTTTGCATAATTAGATAACGACTTAGTTTGCAACTTGAACCGATAATTTCTTTTGTGGCTGAATTTTTAAAACCGTGAAACATGTCAATGGAAAACTTTATCCTTCAAGATTGTGGAAAAAAACTTACTAAAAGTGGTTGATAGAGAGCAAGTATTTGCTTTATATTGATGATCATTGTAGTACTACATATCCATTGATGCAAAAACACGGGCAAGTGTTGGTGGGTCATGCATTAACAAGTGGAGAAAGTGAGAAGAACATCAGCACAATGATTGCATATATTATCCACTTTTCAATTTAATTCTAACCAAATATAAATCAATTTATTTTCAACTCACTTTTAATCAAAAATCAAAATCAATTTTAGTCTTCAATTTTAGTCATCACAGAACCAAACACATACTATATATAATACGCCATAACTTTGATGTCGATGACACTTTTCTTAAAAATCCAATCAAGTAGGCAATGGTTAATTAACCATTCTAATACACCTTAGTTCACTATCTTGAAGACAACTATTTATATTATTTGCACCAGATGATTACATTGTATCAGAATTCTATACAAAATACATCAACTAGGTGAAATGGTTGAAGATTTCAAAAACTAAATCATCAAAAAGAAACTTCCTTTGTATAATCTGTCAGTATGTTTTTACCAATGTTTCCTACATGTCACTAATGTTGCAGTCGAACTAATTTTGAATCAATTGCTGACCTGACTTCTAAGTTTCTGTGGGATTAGCCTATCGTCGTTAGAGTGAATCATAGATGGATGTTTCCATAAACTGATGGTGTCATTGAGCAGGAATTCGAGTGGTATGGTGAATCATAGATTAGATGTTTCCATGTTATGTACATTCTGCTGCAAATTACTATAGAAACAACTACTATAATTTCGGCTCCAAACGTCAGCTAATACCATACTCTTGGAAACGATATCACACTGTGTCTCAAGTTCCTCATGCTTTAATGCTACTGCAGTCTCAACATTCTGAAGTAACATATTGTACTTTTCACTCAACATTTCACACTCCTTTGTGTAGTCAGAGTGCAGCTGCAATATCTGGTAACAAAGAATCAAAATATAAGTTGAAAGTAGCAAGTAACAATACACAAAAGACTATTAAAAGAGGATTTGACAAAAGAAATGGATTGTTGCCCGTATTTTTCTTCACAGATCTGATAGGCTTCTTCCTCTTCTTCGTTATTTGCTCCATTTCTATTAATAATGAGTCTGCATCATCATGTGGCATTTCAAATGGCCCGTAATGAGCTTGAAAATGATCACTGTCCATATATCCAGGATTGGTAATGTCATGAGGAGTACAAGTCAAATTTTCATTCTCGGCACTTCACTGGTGGGCTGTGATGTCTGGAAGATACAAGCAGGTGCAAATTTTAGAGATGAAAACAGTGCATGCTACACAATATGATTGGTGATTGAGACACAAATATTATCAATAAACACTCGCTAGAACCGAAATTTACTAACCTGTGAGAATGCCACTAAATCTGCAAGTGATAGTTGTGTATATGGTAAAGGCCACTCAGAAAACTCCGAAGTAGTTGACTCACCACATACAGGACTCACTATACTGAACGGCTGTATTACCTCAGGAACAGCAGTTCTATCACAAGTTAGAGTATCTGTCTCAACATTGAGAAGTTGTGCAGGATAAGTTGACATATTCATAGAATTGTCAATGTCAATCACTTGATTCATTAAAATTGGAAGATCTTCAAAAAAACTGTCATCACATTGTGGAATATCTGAACTTACAATGGGACTCTGTCTTTCCAAAGAACCTGTAACATGGTTGACATACTTGAAATCATTACTTGAATTGGGGAGTTCATTCCAGTGCCCGAGCGATGAAACTTCAGCTGCTACCAAGTTTACGGAATTTATTCCCTCATCTGGAACACATTCCATGGAAGTAGCATCTGCTTCCAGTTCCATAGGAAAACTACAAGGGTTCTTCATGAAAGGTTCTACATGAAAGTTTTCTGTATAAATCTGGTTTTGTGAAAATAGCACTGTTGTGGGAGATTTTCTTGGAAGATCAGCTTCATTCGTGGGAAAGTTTCTTGGAAGATCCGCTTCATTCTTGGGAGATTTCACAAGATTTAAAACATGAGGATGCTGAAAATGCTTTTGTTTCTCATCCTCTACTAAATCTTTCAGCTCAGGTGTCAAGGAGCCTGTACAATTATGTGTATTATCTTTCTCAACACAAAGTTCATTTTGTAAACAGTTTGACAAATCTTTCTCGTGCTTCTGCAGTTTATCGTAAACATAGGTTGCCTCTTCCTCCTCGCAGTTGAAATTCAAGCGCCGTTTTGCAAGATCAAGTGAATGTTTCCTATCAATCTCGTGTTTCAACAAAGAAGTTGCAAGCCAACACTGAGATACACATTTGATTACACAACTATGATACAATGCCACAACAGATTTCTTATATAAAAGACAAAATACTAACCACCGATATTTCAAATGCCTGCACAATAGAAACTTCAAGGCAATGAATGTTGTAATGTTCAAATACATACTCAAGAAGCCTCATGGCGACCGCCTTGACATTTTCCTGCATATAAAAAATGAAATAAAGTGATCAGGCAAACGCCGCAAAACTATATTTCTAGTGTTATTGTATTTAATCGTTATAGTCTAGTTATTAAAATATGTCAGCAATTATTAACAGATAATGTAATCAATATATAATCCAGTGCTAGAGTAATAGCAACTGCTTCCAAGCAACCAGTCATTTAGTTAATAAGGACCAGTACAAATTATTCTATTTCAAAATTCTTCCGTCCAAAACCAGCTTGTAAGGTGAGGGATGTCCCCCACTTATAAACACATTTCTGAGTCATATCTCATCTAATCCGGGACTCTCAACAGTCAACACGCAACCCTCACGTCAATGATTGAGTATCTGGATTCTGGAGCTTGATCTGAGTGGCTCAATGGTGGGTGGCCCGTGGCCAATCAGATCTTAGATAGGCTCTGATACCATTTTAAGACTTGAGTAGGACTTAACTCAACCCTACAAAACCGATTGGTTCGATGAGGGATGTCTCTCACTTATAAACAAATAATATCTAGTTAGTGCAGTGGTTCAATATAATATCTAGTTGAAGGTTTGTCCCAGCTAGTCTGAGAATAGTTCTTAATAGGGATTCCTAACCTCAGTTTCAAGGTGCAATCATGGGACTTTAGTCATCTTGTTTCCTTACAATATATAGATCTATGACTTATATCCTACACTTTCACTAAGTCGTCAAAGACTTTTTTTAGCAAAATTGTGATATTAGTGCATTGGCAGAGAAAAGGAGAAAAGCACCAATGACTCAATCTAGACCACAGTGGCTTCTATTAAAACTTTCACAAAAAAAGCAAAATCATTTATGTTCAAGTAAAGGTTCCTGAAGTATATAATGAGACCCTACCGAATGTGTAGAACATCACAGAGATCTGATATATCAGGCTTGACAAGAGTTTGGTGCTCTTTGGCATCTCAGGCAGCTTCTTTTGTTTTTGAATGGGTTTGTTCATTACAGATACTCCTTTGGTGCTCTTGGGCATCTCAGGCAGCTTCTTTTGTATTTGAATGGGTTTCTTCATTACAGATACCCCTGTCATTTCATCGGGCAAAGGATGTGCTATGGAGTCAAATACTACATTAGAAAAGCCAATCATATTATGTGTGTGTGGGCATGAAAATGAATCAGCAGTAGGATGTGTTAAGATCTTTTATTGGCGGAATGGAAAAAAAAAACGATGGTTTCCTCTAAAGAGTGTGTAACGTGCATCAAGAAATAAACAAAAGACCAAGAGTTAAAGAAATTCAGCAGTACCGTTCAATTTTCTTTTCCTTTTACCAGGACTTCGATTCTTGTTCTTCCGCCTTTTTTTCACATGTTTGGAACCAACAATATCCACGGACACTTTACTTCCATTTGAATCAACAATTTCCTTGGCCACTCTTCCCGTCTTAAGATCAGCAACACTCTTTGAGAATTCCTTTCTTTGTACCAACAATATTCTTGGACACTTTCCTTCTTTTGAGTCAACACTATCCTTGGTGACTTTCCTCTCCTCAGGATCTACATTATACTTCTCAGATTCTGCTAGTGAGTGATGAAAATATTCAACTCTTTTCTGATCCTTTGAGGCAAAACAGGTAAAACTTCCAGTGAGGATTCCTTCCTTTTAGGAGATCACCCATGAAAAGTATGTGCTTCATTGTCCAATTTCTTCATCTCTTTCTCCTAGCAATGAAATGTTTCTTGCATATTCCCTCCATTTTGTTGCACTCTCGATATGAATGACTGTCCGTGACAATCAGTCTCATATCACAAACCAATTTGGATGATAATTCAAAGATTATATCATTCAGAATTGAATGATCAGAGATGTGTGGATCAGAGACCGAGGTGCCGCCCATGCAAGTCATCAAGCTTACGGAACAGATAAGAGGCACCCCATTTTAGCAGGCTGTGATTAGTACTCTGGCTAATCAACTGCATGTTGCTGTCAAGGACCATACCGCTTTTGCAAGCATTAAAACCTTTCTTCAACAGTGAAGTTTGAGTACAATCTCAAAACTGTTAACTTATTGAACTTTGAGCTGATGGACATTTTTGTAGGCATTTTAGGTCACTTTATGGGTCCAAACCACTGTCAAATAATATAATAGTATCCACAGATGACAGCTTAATGCTTGGGACGCAAGCACTGCTCTCTATCAAGAAAACAAATCGTCCACTTTTTCTATCATTAAATGCGGCCAAAGCAGCTTGTTTCTTTGAAGGTATGTAACCTCTACCATATCGTATATAGCAGTCGCTTCCAAATCTCTGACAGAGAACATCATCCAAAATATTTCCAATTGATCCAGAACCACCACTAGACTGCAGTTATAATTATTTAAAAAAGGGAAAGAGAAAAAACTAATTAAATCCTTGAGAATATAAAAAAAATAAAAATAAAAAAGTCAAAAAACCTACTAATCGATAGTGACAAATACATAATCCATAATGTATGTGCCTTAAGTAATTATATATGATGTCTTAATGAGATAACACTGCATCGTAGCACACCCAAGAGATCAGCATCAAAGCTCTTTCTCAATATAACATGAATTGAACAAACTCGCAGAAATACAAGAAACAAGACAATCAGATAAAAAAGCACGGGACCTCGATAGATTACCTGATATAATATCATCACTCTTAGCTCACGATTTTTAGCTTCAACGAGAATCTTTTCAAGAAGTTGCAATTTTCCACTTGCTTTTATTCCAATATCTAAATGCTCTTCAACAGGCTTTCCTCCAGTGGCAAAACTACTCAGTGACGGGTTGAGGAGAAAAGGATGGTTGCAGCACTACAAACAAAAAATGTGGGACTATCATTATGAAGTCATATTAACAATTCATTTAGAGCTAATGGTTTTACAAAAGTTGAATAAGTGTATGAATCATGAAAGGAAAATTTAACTAAAAGTTGACAGACAAATTTGTGTGATATACAAGGTTTCAGCTTATTTGTTTCTTATCATGTGTACCTTCCTTGTTGAGATGATAAGGTCGCGAGGGCATCAAAAGAATTAGACTTTGGCCTGAGCATAACAGCAATGAGTTTGAAAGCATCATTGAACAATACTGCTCAAGCTGCAAACTGAAAGCTGTGCAGGAACCCAATACTCTATAAACCTGCTGGAGTCAGAACTGCACTTGAGTGCAATGTATTGTTCCAATTGACTCTTCAAATTGGAGATGCTTACAGATGAGAAATGCAACTCATCATGTCCTGACTTAAGGAATGAAAGGAGTTTGATATAATCCGCACGATCTTCCTAAAAAACCATCAGAAAAGAGTCATTACAGTGAAAAAAATCAAAATTGAGCACAAGTAGCATACCTTGATTTGTCCACTGATGAGAAGGAGTCGTGTCTCAGCTTTTAGAATATCGAGATTGTCAAACTGTCCTATAATTCTGGGTCGATGGCATTCATCAATTATTATTGCTTCCCATTGAATGTATCTTAATGCATGTAAGTCCTGCATATTGCATTAAAACATAATCAGCACAATGTAACATTTTGTAGAATATGAGAGGAAAAACTCATTGTTTCTGAAAAGTCCCTTATACAGGAAGCTGTAGGATTAGAAATATGAATATACCTCAATGATGATATCAGATGATGATAGTAATATTTGAAATGAACTACCACCATCTTCATTGTAAAACTCTAATGCTCTGATGCTATCGCACATATTTTGTTCCCTTGTAAACTACAAGGTTGGCAGATGGTGCTTCCCATGTAGAGAGGCCAGTAGAAGTTGAGATAATGAGAAAAGGCAATTACAACTAAAGATGATATATACAAAATCACCTTCAGTAATCCGCTCCTGCAAAAGTAGTTTAACCATAAATTAGACATTCCACTTTGTATTCTGAATAATTTATCAACCATAACAAACTCCAGCCTCTTTAATTTATACATTTGACACTTCAAAAATTAGTGTAACATTTTTCTTACAGCAAGTTTTCATACTAATAATGCAACTTATAAAATTGTTTGAACACAAATGTACAATAAGACAAGTAAACTTTGCAGTGTTTGAATGATCATTAAACATGAATGTCCAAAGGTTTAGGCTTAGTTGCAGCTTATTCTTCGCCTGATCTACTCTCCTAACTACATATCCACAAATCTTCTCTCTACATACCCAAACCACCTAAACTTAGTTTTCATCATCATTTTAACTATAAGTGTTACCCCAACTCTCTCTCTCTCTAATGTTGTCATTTCTAATCCTATAGCGTCTATTCTTATCACATATCCAACGCAACATCTTTATCTCTTCTACACTTAATTCATTTTTGTGTTGGTTCTTTGTGTTGGTGCACAAGAATCAAAGATAATAGGAATAATGAGAGAATGACGGCTACACAAAAGGACAAAGAAATAAGGATTGTTTTTATAAATGACATCTACTACTAGTCTATTTATACAAGGATAAAATTGCCACATAGACTCTAATAAAGGTAAACTTAATAACTAAACAAACAGTACAAACTAAAAAATACTAAAGTACCATTAAAACTAAACTTAATTATGCTTAAAGAACCCGTGGTTAAACATACTGGACACAACATTGAGCATCGTAACTTCGATTACAACTTCAATATTGAATTACTCTTCAATACAATTTAATTGTATTCAAGAAGCCAAAATCTACAACACCAATTCATCCTCAAACGGATAAGGTGTTATTATCCTTCATCGAACTTCGCAAGTTTCTTCTCGTCATGCTGCAGCAACTTCTAACACTCCATTCGTGCATTTCTCCTTGAAAATCGATCGCACGATGGTTTTCTTCTCCTTGAAGCTTAGTCAACTTCAAGTCTTGTTTCTTCTCAAGCCTCAAGTTCTTCTTTCATGGCATTCACCACACTTTCTTCAGAACTTCTCCAATACCCATTTGTTCGTAATCACCTCTAATTCGAATCGTATCTCCTTCTTTTAAGTTTTACTAACACCTTTGTTAGCTTCGAGCTTGTCCGTAACCACCACCTTCAAGTTGGATCACCTTAAGCTTTCGTGTTCCACCTTTAGAATCATGATCATCATTAGAGGTGGACTACCTTTAAGCTCCTCCACAAGGTCCACCTTTAGTCATGATTACCACCAAAAGTATGATCATCTCCGTGCTTGTCCTCTAGAACCTACGCCTTAGTTTTCCCTTCCGTAAACTTGATCGCCACCGATTTTGATCATCATCAAAATCTTGATCGAATCAACCACTATCCGACTCATCTTTAGAGTCTCCGATACTCATCATCTTCGACTTAACTCTTCTTCGTAACTTTCAAGTTCGACTCATCTTCAAAGTTTCAACTTGACTCTTCTTCAAGTTTCAACCGACTCTTCTTGTTGTAATCTCCTTGAGATTCTAACTCATCTGATTCTTCAATGTCGACTGACCATAAAGAAACACTCCTTCAATCGAATATTCGTAGTCATCTTCTTCCCTTCAAAATCGAAATGACAATCTAATGTGTCCTCGTCGATTCATAAGTTATCAATAGACGTTCATCATCCGAATCACCTCGCCATTTTTTTCTTTCTTTGTTTGACCAACAATCTCTAGCAAAGTGGTCAAACCGCTACATAGTAACATTGAACTATTCTCTTGTCATACTTCTCCTTTCCTTCCGATGTTTCTCATGTATAAGACTGACCGCGACCCACCATGTTTTCTTTCGGTCCTTCTGACAAAACTTTCAGCCCCGCACAACTTCTCTTTCTTCACGACGCGCAACCTTGCGCCTATACTACTGCCTTCTATTCTCATGGTGTCCAGATCTTTAGAATGTTCTATCTACAACAATGTAATCAAATTGAGGAGGTGACCTCAATACCTTCTCTATGATTACTTGTTCGAAAGAGTTTCTCCACAAGCCTTCATCTCATTAGTGATCAAAATCACTCTAGAGATATACTTAAAACCTTCTCATTGTTCTTCATGTCGAGATTCTCATATTGCTTTCTCAAGGACCAAGCTTTACCTTCTTCACTAATGTGTCACCACCGAACATTTGACTGTGTCCCACGCCTCACATCGACCGCAATCTTCTCAAACACGCTCACATACACGATGGATGAAGAACAACGCTCGATCTTTCTTCCTCTTGTTTCTCTCGCTCTCTCTCTCTCTTATTCTCGTATCCGCCGCAACCGTAATATATCAATAACAAGCTCAAGAACATCTTGAGCTCCAAATAACACAAGACCGAATCATCTATCTGCTCCAGCTTCGCCATCAAAACTGGAAGTTTGGTACTATATTGCCGCTGCTCATCTTCAACCTTACAAGAAACTCGATCTTCACCAAACACAAGTGTTTCCCAACCCCACAAAATCGAAAAATGTGATTCTTGTCAAGATTCAACACGAATTCAAGAACCAAAAATAGTCACACAATGTCTCACGCCACTCAGGTTTCCATGAATGGAACCAGAGCTCTAGATACCAATTTGTTGGTGCACAGAATCAAAGATGATAGAATAATGAGAGAATAATGAGAGAATGATACACAAAAGAGAAAGAAATAAGGATTGTTGTTATAAATGACATCTACTACTAGTCTATTTATACAAGGATAAAATTGTCACATAGACTCTAATAAAGGTAAACTTAATAACTACAAACAGACAAACTAAGAAATACTAAAGTACCCTTAAACTAAACTTAATAAATTTTAAAAACTCGGTTAAACATACTGACAAACATTGTAGCATCGAACTTCGATTAACAACAACTTTTGAATATTGAATTACTCTTCAATACTTTGCAATCCGACATTTTGTCTCGTGCAACATAACCACCCAACATAAATTCAATGTTTTACGCCTCCTTATATTTCCCCGTCGTTTTGTACTATGAACCCAAAATACTTAAATCGCATAAATTGTGGTATGATATGATTTCTAACTTTCACTTATAAGCTAGAAATGCTCCTCCTTTTGTTAAACTTACATTGCATATATTGTGTCTGACTTTAGCTCGGGCAACTTTCACTTCTAAGCCAGAAACGACTCACCTTTCACTAAACTTACATTTCATATACTTGGTCAGCTCAAGCAGAAGCCACACTTCTAAGACTCGTCTCCAACCTCCCATTTAATGTTGCAAGAATTTGAAAAATAAATGTGAAATGGTTGCTCTTTTTGATAAAATATATAAATCACCATCTTAGCATGACACTACAGATAATCATTTGAAACAAAAAAATTAAGGTTTCACATAACATATTGTTGGAGCATAAAATTGCTTGAAAAAAGTTTGGATGTACGAACATAAGTGATGGGTGGACTAACCAGAGAAGAAAAATCATCATGATCTTTTTGGTAAATAATCCTATGGGAACTTCCTTCTTTTTAAACCAATTGAAGCTTCCGCCATTTCAAATACAACTGATAAAGTTTTCAAAATTATGGATGACGTTGCTTAGGAAGTGTGTGAAGAAAATTGTCCAAATTGTAACCGACAATGTTGCTAACTACTAGTTGATTGGACAAATGTTGATGGAAAAGATAAATAAGCTTTATTGGACACTTTGTGCAGCCCATTGCGTTGATCTAATGTTAGAGGATTTTGAGAACAAGATACATATGCATAAATACGACTTATAAATTTATTACATTAGACTTTGCTGAAGGATGTCGGATGATTAAACCGGGTATCACTCGTTTGATAACATTTTACTTGTGTTTGGGATACTTGAATGAAATGAAAAGAGTGGAGGATTTTACATGCCATATATTACAACAACAACAAGGTGCCCCAAGTATCAAAAGTCTGATTTAATTACAGAATATCTAAAGAGATGAGAAGTCAATGTAGAAAATAATCATTAAGCAAATTGATTAAGTAAGATGTAAGATTAAAACATGAGTATATGGAAAGAAAAAAAACCTGGTCAATTTGATCGTCAACGAAAACAGCATTCTGACCTTTGTGCCAACACATGCGAAGCTTGTTCACATAACTCAAATGCTGGTTATACAATCCTGGTGAATCTCCAAATGATGATAATTCCGATAATTCGGTAAAGGAAACTTTTTTCTCCTGCAAGGTCAAACAAATTGCTCGTAAGAGAATGACACTAGTACTACAACAACAACCAAGTCTTACCCCAGTACTACAAAATATAAATTAGAAACATGTTAGTACAAGATTTGAAGTGTGACATTTAGCACAACAAGTCTAAAGATAGATTATTTCGAAAGTATCATCTGATAAATTAGTGTGATTCTAATAAGTGACTTCAAATCTCCAATGATAGATTATTTTTTCCATTGACATATTATCGGCTTTAACATTTTTCACTAAGAAGCGACAAATGTAGACTAGTGTCCCTGCCCATTGATTGTGGACATGGTTGCTGTGCAATAGAAAGAAAGAACCCTCATATTTCTCTCATTGACATTGTAATGTTACCAAAAATACAAGATAACCCGATAAATCCCAATTGAACAGTGCATTACTTCAAACAGAAGACACGTTGACAACTTGAGAAGTAACAAAATTAAGTTATTTTATTTCACTTTACCAAGTGTTAGAAGTGCATTTGCCGAGAGTTGACAAATTTCAAATGATTGCAAGCAGGAAAATCATTTCAGATTAAAATCAATTTTTAATCAAGTAAAAGAGATTATACTTACTCATACCTAAAAGATTATACTTAATCAAGACGTTAAAAATTGAATGAATCGCCAATTCAGCCTTTGATATTTGAAATTGGAGGAGTCAAACCCATTTGGTTTCTGAAATTAACGAAATTCCAAAATGACCCCTGAAACTGAAAAATCGTCCATCATATTAGTTCCTTAGGGATGACTTTATTGACCGATCCAAAAAAGGTAATATGATTGAGGATATTCAATTTCATGGATCATTGTGAAATTACAACTTTAAGAGACCAGATTGTCGAAGCCTACAATCTCAATAATTATAAGTGATTTATGCATTAAGATTATAGATAACTCATTATATGTAATCTTTGATTGCATCTGAGAATGGTCTCTAAGTAACTTCAAACATATAACTTGAAAATTAAAACTTCTAAAAAGATGGAAACTATATCATGAAACAAAACTATAATAAATATGTATTTAGTAAAAAAAGACCTCTTTAGCTTCAAAAGGATTTGACAGTCCAACTGATCTCTTTGACGACTTTCATAATTCTCTACAAGTTTCATTCCTTTAGAAGATCTCATAAATGAAGCATCGTCTAACTCCCATGTAATATGATCATAACCAAGACCAGTCCATTTCACAAGCCATTCATATTGACAAATTGAATCATTGTCATCATTTCCATCAAAAGGGTCAGCATTTTGCTTTGACAATATAACTTTCCTTTTTAGCACCAACCGTTGAGGTATACTCCAATCTTTATTCCACCTCACAACCTGTTGTTTCTTCTTGTACTTTTCCAAAAGCTTCGGAGCCTCCATAAGCATCTGTTTTTCTGGAATCCAACAGTTGTGAGCATGAGCAAGGCCCTGATACTTCACAAAGTACTCCCTTCGATACCTTCATCTTTTGAAACCACTGGAATCAAATATGGATTCTACCCTTTAGAAACAGAATGCACGCCAAGCTTTATTTTTTTCTCATTACAACAAATACAATGCCAAAACCCTATAGGAAGAAATTTGAGAGGAAGATCCAAACAAGACGGGTGATACCTCCTTCTACATCTTTTACCACAACAGTACCTAAAATATAGTTCCACGTCAATTAAACAGTAGCAAACTAATAACTAATTTCATGAAGGAGAATAAGAACGCATAGAATTATAAGATGAAAAGGGCTTAATCTACAATGAGTTGTATTACAAAAACTCACAAGAGCTGCTCCTCGGTGCAAGCACTTGTAACAAACAACTTCCCCAACACCTTTCCATTTTACCATGAGGATCCACAAGTGTGTTATCTTTATATTCTTCAGTCAATTCCTTGTCGTACTTTGAATAGGAATGCCTCCAATCTATATCAAGATGTATAGGTTCAAATCAACACAACCACTTACAAATGTGGAAAAAATACTGCAATTCTTGACCCTAAAACAGGATTTTGCTTCTAAATCATCGAACTCGCTTTAGAATGTAACGCAAGTGATAATAAGTAAAAATGCTATACTTCAGTGGAATAGAAAATGTGATGCTTGAAAGCCTTTTCAAGCAACACGGTAGAGAATATCACATTGTAAATTTGCACTTAAACTAAAAGATTTATCAATAAGTATTATAAGAATCTGACATAGACACGGACACCGACAAATATAGGGTTAGAAACCCGTCTAAAGTTCAAAGGGAGTTTTATTTTCTCAAATCATTATCATTGTCGACGTGTGGTACATTCACTATCCATGTCAGTACCTCATAGGTAAGGATACTTTGTACTAGGTTTTACAAAACGGTCTGATACCGCAAAAACACTGGCGACATAACAGTGGCGAAAGGTGCAAATACTAGTGCGAAAACGCTCGCAATGAACAGTGGTGAAAGGTGCCGATAGCGCAAAACGCTCATGGAAAACAGTGGCGAAAGGTGCCGTTACCGCAAAACCGCTCACGATAAAACAGTGGCAAAACAATGGAGAAAGGTGTGGATACCGCAAAAACGCTTGCAACAAAAACAGTGACTAAAGGTGCCAATACCGCAAAAACGCTCCCGACAAAACAGTGGCGAAAGAGTGCAAAAGTTGCCAATACCGATACCATTATTCACCATTCTTATGATAAAAAAGAAATTGTGACGATCAATATCGCAACACTTGTACTAACCGAAATCGCAAAAGCCTTTCGCGGTGACAACGCTGGCAACCATTATTTAAAACCTTAAACAATCTCAAAATAAACAGAGACAAATTAACAACGTGTGCAGCATTAGAGGAATGGAAAATAACGGAATCACAAAAACCTACACCAGTAACAAGAGTCTGAGCTTTCTTGTCACATACAACAGTCATATTCTCCTGAGGAATAATTTTCAAGCGATGATCACAGAGAACCTGAAACACAAAAACAAGAAACCCTATTTAACCTTTGCAAATACATTTCAAAACTCAAAAACCAAACATCATAAAACTATACTCAAAAACCATTGAACCATTTTAGAAAGCTCGTAGAAAACACTGTACCATAAACCACACTACACTAGTCTATTGAACAAGAAATTCGTTACCTGTTACTCTTAGAAGACGATGATGATTTCTCAACAACCAAACAGAACAACAGCATTGAAAAAAATCCAAAACCCTATGCATTGAAAGAAGACCAAGAGTCCATTTGATTTTATGAGACAAAAATGGAGAAAGAAATGAAAGGGTATATTTGGTATTTCTGAAGAACAACGCCGCTACATGTTTGGGGTTAAGAAAACATTAAGAATGAAAAGGACAAAGAATGATGTTTGAGGAATGAAGTACGGACAAAATATGCGCAGAATGGAGGTGGAGGAGAACGATTGTGGTGGTCCATAGTGTGTATTACACACCACTATCTCTGCTTCTACAAGTGTAATGTACTTTGCTAAAAGTTGGCTTTTGAGCTTCCAAAAGACATGCTATAGGTATGGAATAAGTGAATATTTTTAGTTGGAAACAAAAATATAAGCAATAAAACATTATTATTATAGATTGAATTAAAATATAAATTTAACTAAAGGCATTTGAAATAAAATCAAACAAATATTATAATCTCATATAAGGTGATAAACGGGTATGCCCCGTGGTTTTATCCGTATGTTAGTGCGGAGGAGTGATCTGCTGTGGCACACAGATAAAAATGAGTTATTTTGAAAGTATATTACAGTAACGACAACTCAAATATCGTATCGCAAGGATTCTTAGTTCTATTAATTAACTTCAGTAATGATTAGGAAAACCAGTTTAAATAAGTGATTATAAAACAAGCTAAAATGAATCAACCTATTGTTCGAGTTCCCAACTTATCATCGGTAATTATAAATTCAAACCCCAAGTGAATTTCAATCCTTATTTGATTATAGTACCAATTAACAAGCGAAATGAACACTATGTGTTTTATATTCCTATTATCTGAATTAAATAAACGTGATTCGACATACGCAATTTTAATAGTAAAGCAACGCTAAAACGCGAAACAAATCAAGGAAACATAAACCAATCGAATTAAATCAACGACATTATATATAACTCGAATTAAGCATACGATAAATATAGAAGAATATTGAAAGGGAAAAGCAATTGGATTGAAATTATAAACCCTCAAAGTTTTGGCGAAAACATGAAAAGTATATCGATCCTTGGTGAATAGTTCTCCATAAGAATTTTGCTAAAAGAACAATGTATTTTCCTGAATAGTAAAACGTACAATCTACAGTACCGCGGCTTCCCTATCTTATAAAAAATAAGGGTTTTGAATTATAACCCAACTGCGTCAAAAACAAGGCCCAAATCCGGTCCAAAACTAATGACTTATTATGACTGAAACTTCAACGACTTTTTCAAGGCATCTGCATTCTGATCCAGCTTCTGGCTTCAAAATGAAAGTTGCAGCTCTGTCTCTTAGCTTTCCAGAAATTCTTAGAACGCCTCAATCTGATTCCTGAAGTTCCAGTTATGAATTTTTCCGTGAAATCTGTTAAAGTTGGAAATTAAATATGAAAATCAAATTAAACAAAAAATAAACTAAATTATAAAAACATTATAAAACATACAAATAAACAAAGCAAAACATAGAAATACTTAAGTACAAACATGGAAGAATGTGCATCAAAATGCACTGATCAAATTCCCCCACACTTGAACTTTTGCACTCCGAGCAAAATCAAATCTAAACTCGAGAAAACACAAAAGCATCATCAGTTACTCATTCCATGCTACAAACTCTTCTTCGGTTAAAATAGCATCAATAGGTACTAATCTTGCACACTAAGGATATTGTAAGAACATTCTTTTGCAATTATGTAGTCACAAGTCTCCTATATATACAAGTCAATCGGAATCATGTTATTATGCCTAAGTCTAACTTACTCATCCTCTTCTCTTTCATTTTGGCGCAATCACATTAAGCTTGTTATCTCCACACACTCATAGTAAGGCGAATAATTAGTTACTCTAACTCTTTTGCATGGGATTCTGTAACTAAGTGGTATAACCCTTTGCTCACCTGATTGTAGCTGGGAATCGATCAGTCGGCCTACCAAGTTCAAAGAGAAACCTCTGAACCAACCAACAATGAGTCTTAAAATTAAATTTTTGTAGGTTCCACAACCATTGGTTTAAGTGGTCGGGTTAGGGTAACCAACTTAGAAGATGTTTTCCTATTTTTTTTTCAAAATAAAACTTGGTCACTCACTTATTTTCATCGACTTCCTTACGTAGAGCATGTGCGAGATGGTGTCGACTGCAAAAATAAACTACTCAAGAGAATAATGAGAATTCAAGGCTATGCCATAATAAGTATTCAAATTAACTTCCATATGTAGGAGACTTACGGTGTTAAGAGGATATCGATCTTGTGAACTTTTCTCAAGTCTCACAACTAACCTCAGATTAATCTATGGCCTAAAACTTCCAAAGAGATGCAAAATAATTTTTTTACAATGAAACAAAAAACAAAACACAAAAACAAATGAAATACAAATGATTCTCTCCCCCACACTTAAAACAAGCATTGTCCTCAATGAAAAGGATGCAATAATAAAGCTAGAGTGAGAGAGAGAGAAAAAAGGGTGCTCCCTGATCAATTTGCAGTGTAGTTTGGAGCTTCCAAAGAAGACTATTCTATGGTTGCATCTTCAGGCACTAAACCTCCATGAAATAGCTTTAGGCGCTGCCCATTGACCTTGAAAACTTTGTTAGTACCTGCATTTTTAATTTCTACTGCACCATAAGGGAAAACATTAATAACAACAAAAGGGTCAATCCATTTGGACTAAAATTTCCTGGTCATAGCTTAAGGCGGAAGTCAAATAGTAAAACTTGTTGGCCCACAAAGAATTCCTTCCTATAAATCACTTTATCGTGGAAGTGTTTGGATTTCTCTTTATAAATCCTAGAGCTTTCATAAGCCTCTAGCCTAAGTTCTTCAAGTTGTTGTAATTGGAGTTTCCTTTCAATACATACTTGTTGCATCTCCAAATTACAATTTTTCACCGCCTAATAAGCACGGTGTTATATTTCTACAGGAACATGACATGCCTTATCAAAAATAAGTCGATAAAGAGACATACCAATGGGTGTCTTGAAAGATGTTCTTTGAGCCCAAAGTGCATTTTTAGACGACGGCTCTAGTCCTTCCTGTTTGGTTGCACCATCTTCTCTAAAACCTATTTGAACTCTCTGTTTGAAATTTCAGCTTACCCATTAGTTTATGGTGATATGCAATAGAGACTATGTGCACAACTCCATACTTTCGTAGCAAAGCTTCCATGGTGCAGTTACAAAAATGAGTGTCTTGGTCACTTATGATAGCTCACGGTATTCCAAACCTACAAAAGATATTAGACCTGAAAAAATCTACAATAACTCTAGAATCATTAGTCCTGGTGGGGATAACTTCCACCCACTTTGAAACATAATTAACAGTAATAAAAATATAGAGAAAACCAAATGATATAGGAAAAGGACCCATGAAGTCAATTCCCCATACATTAAATACCTCACAAAAAAGCATAGGTTGCTGAGGCATTTCACTCTTACGAGTGATGATTATACCTGCTATCTGGCCCTCCTTACAAGTGTGATAAGTCTCATAAGCATCCTTAAAAATAGTGGGCCAATAAAAACTTGAATCTAGGACTTTTCTTGCAGTCCTTTGACGACCAAAATGTCCCCTACTTGAGATGCATGAGCAAAATTCAAAATAGATTCAATCTCATAATCAGGAACACATCTCCTAATTACCTGATCACTAACAAACTTCCAAAGATATGGATCATCCCAAACATAATATTTGGCATCACTTTTGAGTTTGTGAACTTATGATCTAGATGCACCTATAGAAAAAACACCAACAACAAGATAATTAACAATATCAGTAAACCAAAGAGTAATCTCATGCAAAAGTAAAAGCTACTCATCAGGAAAGTCATCCTAAATGGGAAAAGGATCTTCATCCCTCTCGATCTTGCTCAAGTGATCACCATTAAGTTCTCAACTCCACTTTTGTCTTTAATCTCTACATTAAATTCTTTGAGCAGCAACATCCACCGAATCAATATCGGTTTTGCTTCCGGCTTCTTCAACAAGTACTTTAAAGTTGCATGGTCAGTAAAAATAACAACCTTGGAACCTAGAAAATATTATTTGAATTATCAAGAGCAAAAACAATAGCTAGAAGTTCTTTTTCAGTGGTAGTGTAATTTGACTGTGCAGAAACTAAAGTCCTAGAATGCATAATAAACAACATGGGCAGCCTTGTCAACTCTTTGTACAAGGACATCCCCAACAGCATAATTAGAGGCATCACACAAATGGTACAGTCAGGGGGCTGGATGATGGGCCCAGAGGTCAATCCTTTCTTTAAGAAGTCAAACGCTTGTTTGCATTTGTCATCGAAGTTGAAAGTGACGTCATTCTTCAACAAGTTTGACAGCGGGAGAGCTATCTTGTTAGAATCCTTGATGAAACGCCTGTAAAAACCTGCATGACCAAGAAAAGAACGAATCTCTCGAATGAAAGAGAGGTAAGGTAGTGTAGAAATCACATCAAGTTTAGCAGGGTCAAGAAAAATTCCTTTTTCAGAAATTACGTGACCTAGAATAATTTCATGCTCAACCATAAAATGACATTTTTCATAATTTAAAACAATGTCAGTCTTGATGCATCTTTCTAAAACCATGTTCAAACTGCTCAAGCATGCATCAAAAGAAGAACCATAAACAATAAAGTCATTCATGAACACTTCCATACAATTTTCAATAAAATCAGCAAAGATGTTTATCATGCATCAATGGAAAGTGCCATGAGCATTACAAAGACCAAAAGGCATCGTCCTGTAAGCAAAGGTACCCAAGGGGCAAGTAAAAGTGGTATTTTCTTGATCTTCAGGTACAATATGAATCTATAAATAACTTGAAAAACCATTAAAAAAAACAGTAATGTGATTTACCAGCAAGTCGTTCAAGCATTTAGTCAATGAACGGTAAATGAAAGTGGTCATCTCTAGTAGCCTAGTCCAATCTCCTGTAATCAACACAAACTCTCCAACTGTTCTGAACTCTAGTGGGAACAAGTTCATGCTTTTAAATTTTTACCATCGTGAGTCCAGATTTCTTAGGTACAACCTGCATTGGCTTACCCATTTACAGTCAAATAGGATAAATGATACTTGCTTGCAAGAGTTTGGTTACCTCTTTCTTCACCATATCGAGGATCAAAGGATTAAGCCTCCTTTTGGGGTGCCTTATAGTTTTTGCATCATCCTCAAGTAAAATCTTATGCATACACATGGAACGACTAATACTAGGGATGTCAGCTAATGTCCTAAGTCCAAAGATCAAACTCGAGCATAAGGATAGTAACCAAGTCCAATTAAAAGTCTTTTATGTTCAAGTTGAATTATTAGGTATTTTGGAAAAGGAAAACAAAGCTCAAGTGAGCAAAATTCAAAATGACAAGAAAATAAAGTGCTCAAGTGAGCAAAGAAGAAAAAATGACATGAAATGTAAATGCTAAAATTAAAGTGCTAAAATTAAAGTGCATAAAAGTAAAGAGCATATAAATAAAAGCGGAAAGTAAAGAGCATAAAATAAAAGACAATTAATAAAGATTAGCAAGATGATCATCTTGAAACTTATCAAGTATATCATCGAATTGTTAATTGTTAGTCGTCAACAAGGCGACCATCTTGAAACTTGCGAATGAAGACTTGTCAGAAACTTGATAGAATCAATGCGACCACACAACAAGTTTCAATTGCTTTTTGTCAAGTATATCACCGGTTTTAGAATTATTACATCACTTGATCAAGGATGATTGAGAATTTCAAATGGACAAGGTTAGTGGAAACTTGCCAGAAGCTTGATTAAAAAACCAGCGCGACCGCACGACAAGCGTCACAGGTGTTGCACCAAAATTAAAGCTCAAGTCATCTTTTGGGGCTTATGTTTGAACATTAAAGTTCATGCCACCAATTGATCACTTTTTCCGAATCGGGATAAAAGAAAAATAAGATGGGGAAGAAGAAATAAATTCTAAATTTATTTTGCATCAGATGAATTTATTCAATCTAATTTCGTCAAAATCAATCAACTCTCTTGGTGGATTTGGTCAAGAGACCTATCAACACCCAAATTTCATTGATGTTGAGGAAATTTGTGACTCAAAATAAATTTAAAAAAAATCAGTCAAAATAAAAAGGAATTAAAAGTAATAAAAAGTAATTAAAATGATGGATGAAACTTAATTTGAAATTTGGTCATTTAATTGGATTTTATTGACGAAATACATAAATAGTATTTTTTTCATCAAAATAGAATTCCTAGAAAATTGCCTAAAGGTCAAACAAAGGCCAACAAGTGTTGAAATTTTTTTCTAGAATTTTTATAAGTCAAAAACTATTTTTTTAAATAAAGAAAAAATGGTGAAATAAACCAAAAAAAAAAAAGCAAATTCAGAAATAAAAATAAAATGAGTTCACCAATATTTGTCAAATGAGCATTAGATCCTTCTATAATTTTTCAAAATTTAAAATGTCAAAAGTATTTTAAAACAATTAAAAACATCAAATAAAGAGAAAATCATAAAATATATCAAATCTGAAAACAAAATTAGAAAAAAAATAAAAGTCAGAAAGATAATATTTCAAAATATTTTTGTGAATTTTTTCATAATTTTTGAGTCAAAAATGAATTTTATATGATTTTTTGAAGTTTAAAACATTTAAAATATAAAATCAGAAAATAAAATAAAAACCAAAAAAATATGGACCATCTGATCATAGTCAAAACGCGTGAGTAATCAGATCCAAAGGATCACACGCCTTGTGCTTGATATGGACCTCCTTGGTTTTCACACCGGATCAGAAATTAAAATTAAATTAAAAAAATAAAACAAGGAAAGATATCACGCGTTGGATCGAGTCTGACTCACAAAAGTAATCAGATCCAAGGGCTCCCGAGACGCGTGTATAGTAAGGAGTTATCACCGGATCTAATTTGAAAAAATAACATGGCGTGCTTTCATTGGTTGAGATGAGACATGTCATCGTCTTCAACCTCCAGCCACTCCAAAATTGGAGTTCCTCAAACTGTAAAATCAATGCATATGAGTGGTATCCTTGGATTCGTCTCTTCAAGACGGTCTCAACCACATGCTCGCGAAAAATTTATTTACACTGAGTGAAAAGAAATTTGGAAAACTCAAATAATAACGAGCACGAGTTTGATGAAATTCTCAGTCAATACTTGATGAAAACACAAATGGTGAAGATCACAAGGATCAGGGAGATGAGGAGAATACAATAGAACTTGATTTGACACGATTTGATGAAGAGTCTTACCTGAACGAAGTTCACTTTTGAAACTCAAAACTAGGATGGCACAATTTAGGGAGCTTCAAGACACTATTTGTTCTTTAGCTTTAGGGAGGTTAAAGGAAGAAGAACCAATGATTAATTTCAAATTGGAAGTGGTTTAAACACAAATTTGAAGTTGCGGAAATGTGAGGTTTGGAGAGAGTTTGGCAGCGATTTTCTGGCTATCAAAGCTTGAGGAAATAGTGGAATGACTTGCTTATTTATAGGAGAAGTGACTGAGATCAAAAGAGAGGGTGTATGATGCAATTTGAGCGAAATCATGCACACACATCATGAGCAAAGTGTGACTTGCAAGTTGTCAAAACTCAACCAAATTGTGTGTTTTATCCTTCTAATCAAACTTGACAACTTGGTTAATCATGTTTAAGTCAAAAAAGCGCATCAATTTGGTCATTAGAAGCCATATTATTGAAAATGAATTCTGACTTTGAGGAAAACTTCAACTTCAAGGCACCCATTTTGCAGCCATGGTTCTCTATACTCGGGGACCTTTATAATGCAATCTTGGGCTCTATAGAAAGCTAAGGTTGCAAGGTTTATAATGTGCTTGGAAAAGTAGCATTTGTCATCTTGAGATAAAATTTGTGATCATTTGAAATCACCAAAAACCACATGACTTTTTCACACTTAGAAAAATTTCTAAGTTTAGCAAAATAAAAGACTTATAATGTTTTCAATCCAAACATGGTCTTCCATTCAAAATTTGTTCTTGTCATTCAAAGATGAAATGAAATAGATCTCTCAAAGAGAATTTTGCATCAAGAAACAACCAAAATTCTAAAGATTGAGAAAGTTATGGCCTTATGAAGTTGATGAAAAATCATGAAATGACCTATAATCTTTGACTTCTCAAGTAACTTTAAAACACTTTCATCTTCAAAACATTTATGGAGATAAGTTTCACATCATCAATATTGTTGTGCAAAAAGAGTGACCTCAAGGTGATAAATGATGATCAAGATATGATCTCTTGAAGTTAATTGACCAAAATTGAAAAATTCATCAAAGGCTTGTAATCTTTTAACCTCATAGGAAAATTTTCAAGCATTTTATTTTTCTACCAATTGAACTAAGTTGTATTAGACATCCTTAATTTCATTGTGAAAAAATAATGGGCTCAAGGAGACAAGGGATGACCAAGTTATGATCCTTTGAAGTCATACAATATAGATGAAGCATCAATCTAGAGAGTTTGCAATCATAGACCTCCAAAACAATCTTCTCATCAATAAAACTCCTTAGATAAAAGCATATTCATATTAGAAGTCCTTTTAAGAATCAAATGACTTTGAAATCATCCATAAACTTCATACAAACACCAAGATATGGTCCCCAAAAGTCCAAAACCCTAATTTCAAGATGGATGGCCATAGAATGGATAATTCTTCAAATTTGATGATCTTTTCAAGCATGAAGCATATACTCAATATGAGAGGCCATGGTAGATAATATGAGAAGTCTACAATGAGAGAATACTTTCAAAATCTTTGAGAATTGAGGAGATAAGGCATGAAAATAAACACATGAACCTATTGACTCCTTAAATACGAAACTTGTGCACAGATCCTACAACATTTAGAGAAAAGTGTACACATATCATTGTTAGCCAAGTATCAATCATAACACACAAGAAATAAACACATTTACAAGGTGCTTGGTGATCTCATATGGGCAAACCCAAAGATAGGAGACAAGAGAGAGGGACCATTTGTGATCTTTGTGTAATGTAATGGTATGAAGTATTAGAGAATCTTAGGGGGGGAAATTGGGGTACAACACTTTCATGTTGACTATTTTGGCTGAATCAATTGGGAACTTGGTGAAAAATGGCCATAAAGTTGAGATAAAAAAACTGACCATGAATGTTTGAAAATATTTTGTAAGTGTTGTATAAAAAGTGACATGACTTTATGGGCTCATAACTCTTAATACAAGCATTTTTGAGGAAGACCTAATATTGACAAAGTTGTATAACTCATCATTTTCTTCAAGTTGAGCCTTGAAGCATGAAAAATTATGGCTTGATGAAGAAGTTATGACTTTGCAAAGTTTAACTTTTCACACATGAAATTTCACTATACTTAGTGAAATTTTAAAATCCAAATTCATAATTTTGAAACTTTTCCTTGATTTCTTGATTAAATCTCGACCAAATGATGTTTCAAACTAAACTTCCATGATTCTTGACTTGATTTACCCTTGGTTGACCAAAAGTCAAAGTTTGACCGCACAATTGACTTTTTCTACATTGAATTTCAAACCTCTATAACCAATGAATTTTTGTAAGAATGGTGTTATTGAGGTATCTTGAGGCTCAAGAAATGGTATAGTTGATGATACTTTGAAGTGGACACCCTTGAACTTTAAACCACAAAACCCTAATTCCTGATTTTCTCTGATGAATGCCAAAACCCTAATTTCTCCAAACCATTTGATGAAGCAATGATGGAACCCTAACACTTGTGCTTTTGATATAATGATCATGATGATGATACCATACTCTAAGAGATGAGATTCCCATCTTCATATAAACCTAATCTCGAGCATAGTGTGATTCAATGCCTTGAGAACACATGTTATAGATGATTGTGACGCAGATGAAAATGTATATGGATATGAATGTATATAAGATTTAGGTTGACTGTGATAGAGAACAAAAAGGAAAATTTGGGGTGCAACAACGTGGAATGCCATTTGAATTTGACCAAATTTTGTGATTGTTAGCATTGGAAAAAGTCGTCGCTAAACATTTATGGGTTTTTTTAGTGTTGTTCTTAGTCATCTTCCTCAAATTCACAAAATTTCGCAAAACCAAAAACCCAAAACAAATCAACACATATATAATGAACTTAAAATTACTCGAAAATGATTAATTTCTTTGCCTATGATAATAAATCCAACAAGAAAAAGGCCAATAAGTTGAAGAATGAGTGAGTCTTAGAAAATCGGTTCGATTCATATGAGCAATGGTATTGCCTCTCTTCCCAGCTAAATCTCAATAACTTTCTTATCTAGCTTCAATGCAACCACATATTCCTTTAAATAGAGAGCATCTTCAGTAGATAACACATTCTTCTCATTTTACCCAAATCCCAAAACATATCGATCTCCCCCGCATTACACTGAGTCAACATCGTTAAAACTAAATGGTCCCCAATGCGGTCGAAGAACCTTTATTAGAGGTGGAAGTGTTCAACAATGCGTATAGAGAAGATGGATCGGTTTGGGGTTTAATGGATTCATCAAAATCAATGTAACTAGTGATATGAAGACCTTTGTTCCATTTGTTGAGTAAACTTTCTAGAATGAGGGTGGTTTTAGGACTCCACGAAGGCGTGAAGGAGGAGTGGTTGATGGACTCGATGGTGTTGCACGTAGTTGTTAAGGTTTGATTCTAGAATTGTCTTGGAATAATTCTACATGGTTTTTTGATGCCACTTGTTCTATTGGATTGTGCAAATATGAAGTGAGGTAGAGGAGAGAGAATGAACATATGAAGAAGGGTTTTGGGGGTTTAGTTTAGTGACATCGTTATGTTTCTTCTGGTTGATTTTAAGGGTGTATATTTGCGTTCATTTTTAACATAAGAAAAATGTTAAGAAATGTCTCAAGCACTTTTAGAAAATTATTCATTAAATTTGTGTTGATTTACTGTGGGTTTTTGGGTTTGGAAAATTTTTTGAGTTTGAGGAAGATGACTAAGAACCACGCTTAAAAACCCATAAATAATTTTTAGCGACGACTTTTTTCAATGCTAATTCCATCATAAAATTTGGTCAAATCCGTGAAATTTCATGTCATGCTACATAGTTTATTAACAAACTTTGACTAATAACCTAATTGAAAAGACCAGTGTGTTTCAAGTATGTATAGCTAAGAGATTTAAATATTATTTTTTAAATTAAGGGACTAAAATGAACTCTAACAACTTAATTACCGACTAAATAGTCATTTTGTCTTTTATTTATATATATATATATATATATATATATATATATATATATATATATATATATATATATATATATATATATATATATATATATATATATATATATAATATATATATATATATATATCATATATATATCTATAGGGATGATGTTTAATACGACCTCCTAGATAACGAAATAAAATGGTGAAAGTCGTTCTTTATTTAAAAAAATTTCTTTTCTTCATATCTCTTATCCCCGGGTCTCTAACTTATTTCCAATTTCCTTCTTGATTGCGTTGTTACAGAATAAACATGTTCTAAAAAAAACTCTCTTACATGACAAGTTTATCTTCCTTCATTCCCATTATTCGTCTCTTTGTGTTCCAGTGAATTTTCTTTTATGTGATTTCTTATTCATGTTGTTCCATCTGAGTTCATGTTAAAAACTTCCTCCTAAAATGGTGGGTGGTGCCACCTTAGATTTTTCCATGAAATAAGTTCATGTTGGTTGGTTCCACCTATATGGGTGGGGGTTCCACTTCCACCCTAGGTGTTTATCCTTAGATCTAAGAGATGGTAGTGATACATTGTAGATAAGTACATTGAAAAGGAAGTTATCTTTTTTCCCCTCTTACATATAGTGAAAGGATAGATAAACAAGATCTTATCTTAGACTCACTATTTCTCTTTATATGGTCAGGTAGAAGATAGGTTTTGGGACTCACTATTTCTCAGTTTATATTTCTTAACCCAAGGATCAAATGGCAAATGGAGGGACATGCTGCTACAATGATGATATGAACGACAATATCTTCCAATAACAACTTAGGACAACAATGTAGAGAATATGATTCGCGAGTTAGTTTGACAAAGAACATCAACATTAACACAAATCAACATACAAATAATAGTGTGCTTTACAATCTGATTCCAAAGAAATCAAACACAAACCAAAACATAACAAGTTATAAAATTAATAATCACACAATAACATTAGCCTAAATCATCATACATAACTCATTAATTCAACAAATCCAAAAAACTATGGCAATATATCTTGCCAAAGAATTTAAGACAAACTCTCACATCAATAATTATTCCGTCTCTAAATTCTATAGTTGCTCAATTTTTCTTCTCCTTATAGTATAAGTCTTCATGCAAATATGGTTGCAATAGCAACCACGACTGTCATAACAACTCCAAACACAGATGATACAACATAGTGAGCAGTAGAAGACGGTGGAGGAGAAGCAGGAGTAGGTGCACCTTCTACTACAGTGATAACTAACTTCATTTGACGAGCAACACAATGATCACCTTTTCCACAAACGTACCATTTTCTCCCTTCAGTTTTCAATGCAATGACATCTTTTCCGGTAGAAAGTGCTTCGTTTTCGGGCGGAAAAGTACAGTTTTGAAATAATGTGCCATTAACTTTGAAGACATTGTGGAAAATAGGGTTATAGTTGAAAACTGAAAAGAAAGAGAAAGTATAATTAACTATAATATAATTAAAATATAAATAAACTTTAAACATGGAAAATTATATATTTTTTCTTCTTTCACATACCAAGATTGTCACCAACACGAAAAACCGTTTCCTGAGCCCATTGAGTGTAATTGATATCGACGGTCCAACCCTTATCACCGCCAACAATATGATCAGTAGCCATTGCAACCGAGGAAAGCAAAATCATAGAAATTGAAAGGATCAAGATCAAACGAGAAGAAGCCATTTCTATATTTCTACTTAAGTATGGAAAAGAATTGTAAAATATGAGTGATGAGAAAAAATTTATAGAATAAAATTTCAATGAAAGAATCACTAGTATATATCTTCAAATGTTATTGTTTAGATGAATGAATTGTGCAATTCAATTTGGGGTATATATAGATTTATGTGTATAATGATTTTATCGACATAATAATACAATATTTAAAACGGCTACCGGCTTTGACAATAAGAAAGCTTTTTTTGTTTTGTTTTGAGTTCACCATGAGAGGGATAGGAATTACAATGACTCGGGTTGAATGTGAATTTTATACTCCTCAAACTTGCATTTGAAATTACCACTTAAACCCGAATTCAACTCTAAAGATTATTCGAGTGATAAAATAACACACGTTCATATATGTTGGTTTTGAGTTTTTTTACTCAAATCCGAACTCACAGTAAAAGTACAATAAATACCACAATAACATTAAAATTCAAATACAAAAATTTGATCAAGTTCTCTCAAATAAATTAAGGAATTAAATTATAATTTTCCATCAAATTTAATAACATTACAATTAAAATTAAGGTCTTAAATTTTTACACTTATATATATTTAAAGATGTCTAAACGGATGTAGTTTCAAATGTAAGTTTGAATGAACTCAAACCATACTCAAAATATCAGGTGGCACCCAAATCCAATCAATTCAAATTTTCACCCGCGAACTCGAATTTGGATGCGGGTGGACCCGTGAGCTATCCCTAAAATGGACGGCATGAATACTAATACAAAACTATTGAAAGCAAATTGACAATAAAAAAATACTAGTACTAATGCAAGGACGAAGAGGTTTTCAACTAAATTATTTGTGTAACTTATATTTAGACAAATGGACTAAATGAAGCAATTAGAGGCAGCAACTAAGTTTAACAGGAAATCAAAGTACTGTATAATAATCCCACAGGCAATAATTAAAAAAGCCATAACAATGAATTTGTCGGCCAAAATTTGTAAGAAAAATTGTCTTAAAAATGGGAGAAGATTATCTCCGGTGTTTATTTACACTAGAGAGACAGAAGTGCAAATCTGCACCATTAAAATTTCATCTCTATTTTTTAAAAAATATTTTGTATTTAGATCTTTTTAACAATGGTCTAATTTCAGTAAAAGAAAAATTGAAAGAAAAGGATGGAGAGACTCCGTTCCCTTAAAAATGCTCTTGTGTTTATTAATTAAAACTATTCTAATAATCATTTTATTATTATTAATGATGTGATTTGATTTTTCATAAGTAATTTATTTATATTCCACTGTAGACTTCCTTATATTAGATGTGGAAGTTAAACTCACGATTTTTATATGAATGAGTCAACTTTTTGTCAACCGAATCGATCTTTGAAAGTTAACTCAATATTATGATTATTAAAAACAACATTTTTACTACTAGCATTTGTCATATTTTTGTAAACATAGATATGATTTATTGAAGTATGTTAAATATGTTTTATGAGTAATACTTTTTTTTCTCACCAAAATTTCTCTAAAGATTTTTTAACGAGATAATTTGTTTATTTTGCATTAGTTCTTATTTAAATTTCAGCCTGGAGTCTCTCAAAAAATTTCGTATTCTATTTTCATTTTAATGGTATTATAAGTTGAGTTAAAGGGTTGTCAATATAGAAATGTTTTTTATTCTATTAATTTAAAATAAATATTTAATTAAGATTAATATGAATTTAATATATATTCAAAAGATAAAAACATTGTATAAAAAATAGAAGTGATTTATTAGCAAAATATTGATTAACAATGTTGTTATTCAGAAGAATCGAACGCTGCTCACGCTAGGCGACAAGCAAAATTATATGTAGTAATCTAACCAATATTTAATCTATATTAAATTAATTTTAATATATAAACATAAATTTGAGGTCCTGTGCAACAGGTGAGGTTGCACAGACTCAAAATCGGTCATGTGCAACGGACTAGGTTGCACAGACCCAAAAGCAACTTTGATATATATATATATATATATATATATATATATATATAGTCGTCTCAAGTTTTTAGAGGCTCTGTGTAAGTGAGTCACACTTAGCAAGAACAAAACAAATAGAGAACCTATATAATTACGATTTATTCTAAAAATTTATTTTATGAGGCCCATTTAACCATAAGTTAATCTTGAAAGTTTTGAAGCCTCGTGGGTAGGTCGCTTACACCCCTCAAAGACGAGTTTAAAGTCCCGACGTTGGCGATTTTGTAGTTGAATTTAGTTCCCGTCGGGAGAGTGGCATTCACAAAATGGGTTCTCTCTGTGGATGGTTCGTCGAACTTAAAAGGTAGCAGGGCCGGTATAGTCCTGGAAGGACTAGGAGATATTATTTTATAATACTCTCTGCGTTTTGGTTTTTAAACTAGAAATAACCAGGCTGAGTATGAAGCGCTAATAGCAGGCATGAAGTTGGCTCTAGAGGTCGAAGTGACACACTTGCTTGTCCGTACTGATCCCTAGTTGGTGGTCGGGAAGGTTGATGGAAGTTTTCAGACGAAGGATCTTGTGCTGGTTAAATATGTCCATCAGGCCCTTCAACTATCTTAGAAGTTTCAAGAGTTTGAGATTTGTCACATTCCTAGAGAAGATAACGTACGGGCCAATCTCCTCGCTCGTTTGGCTAGCACGAAAGCATCGGGAATGAACAAAACTGTTATCCAGGAAACTTTGATGTTACCAATCATTGAAAAGAAAGAAGTATTGACCATCAATGAAGAAGCAGGATGGATGACTCCAATTATCAAGTATCTCCAGCAAGATGTTCTACCCGGTATTTAAATATCTTTAAACTGTTGACCTCCTAATCGAAAAAAATTAAATTATTATATCGACACAAAAAATGAAGTCGTCACTGAGATTTATTTATTCCAAGAAGGAAAGGGGAAATATCGAATAAAACCCACGAGAGTAAAGAATAAGATGGTCTACGAGATTTAAGAGATGCAGGTTCGGGAGTCGGTTATGCAAGGGGAAGGTATTAGCACCCCTCACATCCATCGTACTCGATGGTACCCATTTAGTTCAAAGTGTGTTCGTGTGTTAGTGTGAAAATTTTACGATCTTCTAAGTTTTGAAAATAGAAAGAAAGGGAGAAGAAATGTTTTTATTATTTTTGCTCGCCTTTGGTCGTAAGACTTAGTGCCTACGTACTCCCTCGTGCAATGGGAAAGTCAGAGCACCGTAGTTCGGCTAGAAAATAATTGTTTGTTGATTGATTTTAAATGAAAAGACAAGTCGTCATTTTTAAAGGAGAAGACTCGTCTAACGCCCACAAGGTGTGATAAGGAATAAAGGACTACGCACCAACATGAGGGAGGGTATGAGAACGCCTCTAGTACTCAAATGGAGAAGTCTAAAACCTTGGGAATAGAGGAAAGAACATCTCAATTATAAATGAATCATGTCTAATCTAGAAAAGGGCTTAAAGGTAAAGGGTGCTCGGGCGCACAAAAGATATTGAGTGAGTTAAAATTGATTTTAAGTTGTGGATGACAAGTATTGAAACATTAGGCTATCATCTAATGATTCGAATACTAGAAATTGGCGAGTGATCTCAACCAATCATCTTTCATCCCAAAAATTTTATTATGAAATAAGATGTTTCGAGTGAGATAAAATATTTAAATTATTGAGCTATCATCCAACAATCTAAAGACTTTAAATTTGATTAAACCATCGGGCTATCATCCAACAATTTAAACGAATGTTACTCTATTATTTTAATGCGGATAGAAGTATTTAGTCTATTATCATCCAACAACCTAAAGACTTTCAATTCAATTATATTGTCGGGCTATCATCCAACAATTTAATTGAATACCGCTCTAGCTTTTTGACATGGATAGAAGTTTTATCTTATTGGGCTATCATTCAACAATCTAAAGACTTCAAATTTGTTTAAACCATTAGGCTACCATCTAACGATTTAAACAAATTTCATCCAAGTTTATTATGAAAAATATTTTGAAAACAACTCGACGTTGGATCGAGGTTTGAGAAGAAGACTCGACGTTGGATCGAGTTTTATTTAAAGTGTTTTAAATGCTTGGTGAATGGAGAAAGAATCAGGTTATGATTAATCAAGCCAAAAGACTTGATCAATCTCGAGAGAATAGTCGAGCCTATTCCCTACTATGAAACCCTTATGGAGATGAGAAGAATTTGGTATGTGGACCAAGGCGCGAGAGATGGAAGAGGATCAAAAGAATTGTAAATAATAAATAAAGTGGATAAAACCCATACAAGGTGGCCAACATAAGTATAAAAGCAATTAAATTACATGTGTACTAACAAAGTGGGTTAGTCACTATAACGACTAATTGGAACAATTAATCGAAATAGACTCACTGCAAGAAGGCCCAGGATCAAGCGCACATGTGTGGTCATCGCGACGCTTCGTAGCTTTGTCGACTTACGGGTTTAAAAATGATTTACAATTATTAGTTAAAAAATGATATTTTTTGGTTTTGTGTAAGGCGATTAAATTAAATAATAAAGTAAAGAGTTAAATAAATATTACAAGTTTTTGGGGAGAGGATACATCGATTACAAATGGGAATTTAAACAAGAAATAAAATAGAAAGCGTTAAATTAATTACAACGCAAAAGGGGATTGTGATACATTTTTCAAATGGGGATAAATTAAAATTACGGAGAAAACGGTAAATTGATTATGTTAAAAGCATACAAACGGAAACTAAATGCGGAAACTTAAATATCAATGATTATATCATTTGCATTTTATTATATTAGAATAGATTATAGAAATTAATTCTAAGAATTCAAATAATATATTTATGTTCAATACATATTCGAAAGTCTATACGAAGAAGATTACTATAATATAATTCAAACTTATTTACGAATGAATCTGATAAAGTATAATAATAAAAGTAGTATGTATATAATATTTACAATACTTAACATAAGAAATAAAATAATATGTATGATTATATTTACAATACTAAGTATAATAATAAAATACTATGTATAATCACATTTACAATATAAAATAAAATACTAAATGTTTTAGATACACATTACTAAATATTAAATAGTAACATAAATATAAATAACGTATATATAAAAATGTGTATAGATGCAACAATATAAAATGTATGCTTGAACCACCTCGATATCTTCACGAATAGCAAATTGTTAGTAGCATTAGTGGAATAAAAGAAATAAAATAAAAGAAAATGCAATAAATTAGCATATGTGTTAGTAATTACAAACTATAGAATCGAAATGAAACTAGTATAAATGTATATGAACAAATGAAGAATCAAACAATTGATCATGAGCAAGTTAAAATCTACAAAGTCTAAAAACGGAAGAAGTTCAAGCTATGATTCAATTCGGCTTCAAAACAAAAGAAATCGATTATAAGGTAAGTTACAAACAATGAAATTAAAAATCGGGCAGCACTTATGCACATGAAATAAAGCTTGAATTGATTAAAATTAATTGATTGAAGCAAATTGGCAGCCATAATTCAATCGGTTATTTAAGAATGGCAAGTTATCCCATGAGCTTCTTGGTTATATTATTCGTGAATAAACACGGCATTAATACTAAAACATCATCGAAACCACTCCTAAATATCATTCAACCATAAATTCTACTCAAAAATTGAATGGGAGTAACATATTTACACGGTTTCTCGATTAAATCTTACGCGAATAAACGCGACATCGATATTAAACCATCATCAAAACTAAAATGGACTCCTCAATCAATTATTTACAATAGAGATCGACAAAGTGCAATCGTCACAAACTAAAACGAACGCTCCCAATATATGTGTCCATACGGTTTTTGAAAATTCAAATTTAATTAAAGTTTCGAAATCGCAACACAATGGAAAATGTAACAATATGCACTTATAGTTTTCTCGTTAGATGTACACATGGATTTACACGGCATCATCATTTAGCCTTCATCGAAACAAAAGTGGATTCTTATCACCAATTCAAAAAACAAAATAACATGATCAAATGACTTTCGCCAGATCGCGCACAGTTAAATGCGGCATCATTGTTAACCATCATCGAAACTAAACCCGAATTTGGACATAAACCAACACAATTTAGATTGAAATCAAAATGAAAATGAACCACCACTGTATGAGTACTGAAACTAACATCATATCTTCGACATAGTTTCTTTCAGCAACATATCATTTAGACTCAAGTAAATCAAACGCAAAACATCAAACTATTTTCAGATTTTTTTAAAGAATGCAGTCAGACAATTTCACATTATATCAAATATGTCAGATTCAACCTGCATAAACTACTTCAATAACCAAACCTTATGACAAAAACAGAGACAGATCCAATCATAAACGGTATCGATTTTGAATACGCATAGACAACATAACAACTTTATATTCAGATTCAAAACTATAACTACCATATCATAAAATTGCCATAAATCACTTGAAACTTCTTTGCATAATGCCATGAATAGATTATCCAGAAATTAGCATCGAATCTTACCGAAATGCTGAGTTACAAAAGCTGAACGATAGAGTCACAACGAGAAACGGTGTTGAGCTTCCAAGGTTGTTGTTGCAGTGATGAGATAGGGGATGGAGCTTACTGTGAGAGACAGGGTGCGGAATATGGAGGAGGATGAAGAACAGAGTTGCGGAAGGAGGTTGTTGGTTGTTACGGCATAGTGGCTGTGTGAGGAGATATGAAGGCAGAAGGGTGAGAGACACGAGGGAGCTGTTGGAGTATAGAAGGAGTGGTGGTCGTTGAGAGGTTACAAAAGGTGAGAGACGCAAGGGAGTTGCTGGAGTATAGAGGTAGAGGGTGGTATTACAGAAGGGACAGCGGCTGGTTGGCAGTGATAGGGAGGGACTGCGGAGGTGGGGGCTGTATGAATGGCTGTGAGAAGGAGTACGGAATGGAAGATTGGAGGAGTTTTATGGAGGGTTGGCCGGGAATAGAAGAAGATGATGTAGTTGAGACGGCGACGACAAGGATGTATGGAAGGAGAGTATAGCGGACAGAGGGTTTAGGGACCGACAATTGGAAGGAAAATGGAGGCAGAATGAATGGCTGTGAGGAGGTTGTGAGAGGTAGCCGGTTGAATGGAAGGAAGGTAGAAGAAGGAGGTGACGGAAGTTATGAAGAGATTGGGGGTTGCTACGCGTTTTTCTGCGTTTTCGATAGCCTCTGCCTTCTCTTTTTTTGTTTTTAAATTTAGTTTTTTGGTAGCCTCTGTGTTTTCGTTTTTTCCATTCGCCTCTCTCTCTCTCTCTCTCTCTCTCTATATATATATATATATATATATATATATATATAATAAAAACTAGGTTTAACAATTTTTTTAATAATGCCTAAAATGCTCTTATGACAAAATGGGCCACAAAGTCCAAAAGATTAAAAAATAATTTATCCAAAAATATTTTGTTTTTGATTTTTGAAGATAAAAATTGAACACCTAAAATTATAAAAAATGATATAAATTCGAACAATAAATTATCTGAAAAATAAAATGATTACATTAAAATAAATTACGGGTATCAAAGATTGAAGAAAAATTATCAAAATAATTAAAATCGAAATAAAATAATAATATAGAATTCCCGGTTGCAAAATACTCACAGTTAAAAACGAGTCTTCGAAATGTACCGAAAAATTAGGGAAAACACATTTTTATGATTTACGTGATATTTAAATTTATAAACAGTGAGTAAAAGATTGAAACTTGAAATATTTTCCCCCGCTGATTTTCGCATAGTGTCGAATCGCTTTTAACAGTCTGTTTATAAAACCGAAATATCGATATCATCGACATATAAATAATTTTTAAACAATGCAATAAACAGGCAAAGAGGTAAAAATGGATGAAGTAAGATAACAAGTATTTTATAACTAAAAATGATGCGAGTATCGATTTAGACTGACTTTTGATCAGTTTAAATACGACGAAATGATGCATATGCAATAAGTGAATGACTGTTTTTTTAAATATAAATATAATGCAAGTATAAAAAAAGTAAGGTAAAATTTGGGGTGTAACACCCGGTGATAAAGAGGAAGCCAGAAGGGTCAAAAAAGTGTCAACTAGGTACGTGTTTGTGGCTAATAAGCTTTTTAAAATGGGAAGGGCTTTTCCCATGATGCGTTGTGTGTCAGAAGACAATGTCAACATATTTATGAAAGAAGTACATGAGGGTGTGTATGAAAATCACTCAGGTGGTCGATCTCTGGCTAGTAAAATACTTCGGGCCGGGTACTATTGGCCCACTATGCTGAAGGATTGTGTTCGTTTTGTCAATCTCTACTAAAAGTGTCAGATGTTTGCACCCGTCATCCACACGCCGACCGAGCTCCTCTATTCCGTGCTTACCCTATGGCCTTTCCATCAATGAGGGCTGATATCCTGGGGCTGTTTCCTGTGGCACCCGGACAATTGAAGTTCCTCATCATCGCGGTGAATTACTTTAATAAGTGGGTTGAGGTCAAGGATGTAGCTCAGATAACAACAGAAAAAGTGCGATGATTCTATTGGAGAAATATTATATGCCGATTTGGCCTACCTCGTGTCATCGTTTCTAACAACGGAACTCAATTCGCAAGCTCCTCTGTGATAGAATTTTGTAGGGAGCTCGATATTTTCAACAAGTTTATTTCAGTTGAGCATCCTTGAGCGAACAGTCAAGCAAAGTCAGCCAATAAAGTAATCCCAAGTGCCTTAAAAAAGAAGTTGGATGAAGCCAAAGGCTTCTGGGCAGAACATCTCCATGAGGTCCTATTGGCATATCACACCACTATTCATTCGACAACCCGGGAAACCCCTTACATAATGGTATTTGTGTCCAATGCTATGATCTTGGTAGAGGTTAACTTACCTTCCTGGCGGCGTGAGAATTTTGAATAGGGTGCTAACGTCTAAGCTTTGAACACTGAGGCTGACTTGTTAGATGAGGTAAGGAATGTTGCGCACGTAACGAAAATTGCGGCTAAGTAGAGAATAGCCCAGAGATATAAATTGAAGCTGAATCAACGGGGTTTCGAAGAAGGTGATTTAGTCTTGAAAAAAGTCACTAATCCTACGAAGAAGGGGAATTTGTCTCCTAACTGGGAAGGACCGTTCCGAGTAATAGAGAAGCTCGAAAAGGGGGCTTACAAGCTGAAAATTTTGGACGGAGTAGAAATACCTAGGACTTGGAATGTAACTAGTCTTAGGTTTTATTTCAGTTAAATCTTGTAAGCTGATGTAATAAATCGATGTACTTTTTTCCTAGGCAAGGGCCAAGGTTTTTAATGAGACACCTTAAACAAACTTAGTCAGTGTAAAGGAAATTAAGATGTAATTAGGGCTCCCTGCTGAGTTCTGTAACACCCCCTTCTATTTACCCGCGTTTTATAAATAATAATCAGAGTATTTAATCGTAATCCAAGAGGCGTCACAATTTAAATAATTTAAATCAACCAATACAACTGTCATGCTTTCACTGAAGAAGATTTATTAAGTAAATAAGGCAAAAGTTATGTTTAACAGCGGAAATGAAACATAACCAAAAATTCCGAATACATCATTCATAGTATTCCAGGATAATAAACTAAACAGGATTCAAAACATTAAGGAATTCCATTAAAGAACTTCAAAACAAACGTTTCCCCAGTGTTACATCTACCAGAGCACGACACTGACACGCGGACTAATTAACTGACTCGACTCTAGAGCTATCCTCACCAACTCCAAGCAGTTAATCACTTCGGATCTGAAATTGTTAAAGTAAGGGTGAGATTTCAATTCAATATAACATGTGTTATACGTTTTTAAATACAACAAAATAATCAGATACATTAATCCATTATCAAACACAAAGTCATGGTCAATCCACAAAGCAGTCCACACGATGAATATGTATATAACAAACAATGGAAATTGCAACACTGGAAACCATCCTAGCATGTTACAATCCCATATGCAATGCAGACTCTATGCATGTGGTACCAAAACGTGAACCGAGTTCACCCACTGCTCCGTTTACATGTGGAAAGACAGTGTAATTCCGTGATTCGCCCATAGCCACTGGGTCAAGAATCCAGCCTCACTACCTCAATCTCCGGGTAAGTCTATTGGCTCAGCCAGTTCACTTCCGCACAATGGGAATGAACCATAAACAACAAATGCGTATGCATGCATCATAAAAGCATGCAACATTAATTCTCAAATCATGATATCAACATATATCACATAATGCCAATTCATCAGTGTATCACGTTCAATCATAATGAATATCAAGATACAATATAGTAAGCATTAATATTTCATCCGTTAACTTAGACCAATTGTAACAGTTCTCCATTACCCTTAACTAATCACTCTTTCCAAAAATCGGGAGCTCGACCCTTTTAAAATAATTTTTAGCAAAATAATATTTTTCCATTTTTGAAAGGTAGTATTTTAAATTTAAGAAATAACACCGAAAATCACTCGAATCGGAGTTACGGTTTAGAAAATATGAATTTTTGAAGTTTTAGAAGTTTTGGAAAAATACACATGGAACCCGGTTCCTACCTATACAGGAACCGGTTCCTGAAAGTTGAAAAATCTCGCTCCCTGGTTTTTGTATGGGAACCCGGTTCTGACATAGACAGGAACCGGTTCCTGAGTGTAAAAACTCCCAGTTTTGAAAAATAACACTGGGAACTCGGTTCCTCCCCACAGGGAACCGGTTCCCACGACTTATAACAAAGATTTTCTCGCTACTTTTGACAAAGATTTTGCATCCTTTATCATTTCCACACTTTCTAATACGAATTGTGACATTAGGAACACCAAATCATGATCATTTCACACCATTATAACATCAAACAACATGGTTTACTCATCCATATCAATTATTTGACATACTAATGATCCTAATTCCAAACACCGACACAAAATAGGGTTTTATTCTATAACTCATAATCATCAAAATTCAAACTTCCTAACATACCCAATTATCCATTCGATTCCCAAAACCCATAAGGCATATTAATCGAAAGAAATCACCCCTTACCTCGTGATGTTCTTCGATTTATCTCGGCGTCGGCTTTTCCTCTCTCTCTCTCTTCTCCAACTCTACGTATAATAGCTTTTCTCCAAAAAGACCTATTTTTCTTTCTTTTCCTTTATATATTCCTTTTAATGTTCCTTTATTTATTCCAATAAAATAAAATAAATGGTAATTACTAACAGTAGAGTAATTTACTCCTCACACCCCTAATTACACCTCACACCTCCATCTTTGTTTTCTTTAATTCATCCCATTAATTCTAAAAATATAAATAATCAAGTCTTTAATTAATTAAATAATTAAATTCCTATTTATTTAATTTCTGAATTAAATCGGGGTGTCACAACTTCCATCTCGATGTTTCTCCCTAGACAAAGCTCGCGTTTTGCCTCCAGAGCTCCCTACCGGGTTCTATTTCGATGGTTCTCCCTAGGCATAACTCGACGTCTCACAACAAATCTGGGATCCTTGCCGAGTTCCATCTCGATGGTTCTCCCTAGGCAAAGCTCGCGTGTCACCCCCAGGGCTCCCTAGCGAGTTCCATTTCGATGGTTCTCCCTAGGAAAAGCTCGGCGTCTCGCAATAAATCAGGGATCACTGCCGAGTTCCATATTGATGGTTCTTCTTAGGCAAAGCTCGCATTTTTCCCGTGGCTCCCTGCCGAGTTTCATTTGATGGTTCTCCTAGACAAAGCTCGATGTCTCGCAACAAATAAGGACTCACTGTCGAGTTCCATCTTGATGGTTCTTCCTAGGAAAAGCTCGTGTTTCTCCCCCAGGGCTCCCTGCCGAGTTCCATTTCAATGGTTTTCCCTAGGCAAAGTTCGACGTCTCGCAATAAATAAGGGCTCCCTAACGAGTTCCATGTCGATGGTTCTCCCTAGGAAAAGCTCGCGTTTCGGCCCCAGGGCTCCCTTCCGAGTTCCATTTTGATGGTTCTCCCTAGGCAAAGCTCAGTGTCTCACAACAAATCAGTGGCTCCGCCGAGTTATCTCGATGGTTCTCCTAGGAAAGCTCGTGTTTCGCCCCTGTGGCTCCCTCGGAGTTCCATTTTGATGGTTCTTCCTAGGCAAAGCTTGGCGTCTCGCAACAAATTAAGGTTCACCGTCGAGTTCCATCTCAATGGTTCTCCTTAGGTATAGCTTGACGCACCACCGTAACTGTGCTCTGCCGTGGATTGTGAATTCCATGCAGTCCCAGTTTGGCTCGCCTTAATTCAAATAAATACCTTGGTTACTTATGTAATACCGCTCAAACATCTCAAAACAACGCTTCAAGGTATAAAGTTTTCCCGTCCTAATTTTCCTTATAGGCGACTCGGGGGCTTGGCTGCAAGCCAAATTAATAAAGCCGGCTAAAGTCTTTATGGTCTTAAAAGAGCCACTCGACTGGGGGGCTGATATACAAGCACAATCTCTTTTGTAAATGCAAAATGTAGAATGAAAATAAGCAGTATAAATGTGAAAAAGTGCGATACTTAAAGAGAGGCCACCAAAAGGCAGAATGTTAAGATTTTACAAAAATTCACCCATCAAAAGGGTGACTAACGAAAATTAACATAGGTTCAAACAAATATAATGTAAACTAAGGCCTTTATTTGGCCACAAGGTGATAAGTGTCAACAATAATTGGCTCCTCATCCACGGTGCCTTCATCGTCGTCACAGGATCCACCGGCTTTCCATCCATAATTTCCTTACATAAATCGACAACCGAGATGTCAATTTCGGGATAAAGGCAGGCAACCTAGTCTTTGGCCCGGTCAAAAGCCAAGTCCCCAAAATTAAGGACATCCAGCTGAGACTTCTCTAGTGATTATTTCAAATTAGCATAGGATGACTCTGAATCCTTTAAACTGGATGCCATCTCGGAAGCCGAAGTCCTGATGGTTTCAAGCTTTTTCTCCAAAGACTTCACATTCTCTTCATTTTCAGACGCTTTGGTCTTCAAGTGTGAATTGGCTTCGTTAAGATACTTTTCATTATCAGACAACCATTTGACCTCCTTCTCCAAATCAATATATTTGGACTCCGCGACATCTCCAGATTTGTAGATTCCTAGATCTATGTCCATCTCGAATCGCTACCTAAGGTAGAGTCGAAGAAGACAAAAGGGATGATGCAAACAAGTGTTTTGATAGAAGCACACACACAATGCAATGCGCAAACAAATGTCAAACAAGCGTAGGCATAACCTACAGAGAAAATGATGTGAGTTTTGCAATAAATGCGAACCCTAGAAAAGAGTGGAGAGTCGAATAGGTAACTCCGCCACTTTGTTATTGACTCGATAAGGAATAACAACGCACTCATGTGCCATACAAGACACGGACTAGAACCGTGCGGAGATAATGTCGATCCTTTCCGCTTGCCCATATATCATGACTCGATAGCAGGAAAAATAACAATGTGGGTCTTTGCATAGTGGTGCGTCGAGATGCCTAACCACTTAACCTATGCAAGCACAAATATAAACACTTACTGAAAATTACCTCCCTATGCACGATGGAGGATTTTAAACAAACCACACACAAGTAACACACAAAATTTCCCTAAATAGGTCTTTAAATATATCAGAGGGGTTCCTGAACATGCTCCAACTATGGAAGCCCCATCATGCCTCTATTCCTACTTCTCATGGCAAGGAAAGCGGTAAACTCCTATTTTTCATGCTCTCTAGAAAAAGCGGTAAAAGAATGTGATTAACAAAGTAAAGTTAATACCAAACGGATAATAAAACCCGAAGAGCATTGTAAGCTAAAATCGGAACACCTGCACAAAGGTACATATCCAAACAAAATAGCAGAACATTAGGCATGACAAATAAACCCGCCTTTGAGCCCGCCTACCAAATTAGCGGGAAAACCCGGTTTAATCAAGGCGGGTGTGGTTTTTAATTTACGGGTGCGGGTGCGAGGGCGGGTGATGGTAATACCCGCCCCGCACCCGCCAACTAAATTTATTTTATTTTATTTGTTTTTAATAGTTTTATTACTTATTTACACTTTTTTATACTATTTAATGTTATAATATTATGTTTATTAGAATTATTATTTATTTTTTGAAAATAAAATTTAAATAAAACTATCAAACTTGAAAAATACTTTTAAAATAATTAAGTATTTAGTTTAATTATTTATTTTAACTTTATTGAAAAAATAAAATTTAAAAATAAAATAAAAATTTTATTCAAGGGGTGGGGTGAACCTGTTTCTTGTTGGGGATGGGCGGTGAACAAATTTTAGCCCCGAGCAGGTGCGGGTGGTGGGTGGGATCCGGGAGGCGGGTGCGGGTCTCGGTGTGCTTAAACCCGCCCCCGACCCGCCCTTGTCATCCCTACAGAACATGTGTTTCTCGTAACATGAGAAAACACAAAGCATTAAAACGCCAACAGAACCACAGGAGAAGTGGTATGTTAGTGTACCGAGATTAGGTACCTAACCAAAACATCCTCACTGTACCTTGCACAAGTTAACAAACACATCAAAAATAACAAGGAAGCGGGAATATAATTGCATACTCACATCACAAGTCAAAATATAACCCAAATACGAAGAAATGGAATGTAAACATGTATTGCAACATGAGAATCGAAAGTCGGGCAGCCACGCACACACAATGCAAAATAATTCATGAACGATATCAAAATCAAGCTAAATTCATCATAATAGTCCTCAAATGCACCAAATAATGCATTATTCACAAAGGAATCGAGGCATGAAGTGTAACTTCTAATAGGGGTAGCAACTACCTATTCTAAAGCTTTCCTAAACATCTCTAAAGATAGAGGAAAAGATTACAAATAAACGTGTAAGAGGAACCTAGAAGAACTATACAAGTATCAAACTAGTTCCTAAGAGTTGAACTACTAAAGGTTAGCTTTAAAGTTCTATCTACAACCCTAAGATGAGGTTTACATTTATCTAAAATTAAATGTGATAAAATGTCCTAAAATTTCTAAGAAACACATGGCACCATACTCCTACAATTAATCTATTCAAATGACAAAAGAGGAACGTGCTTTTAAACATCACAACAAGATCAAAACTTGAGAATTCAGTAAGTATTGAGTTAAATTGGGTATGTAATTCCACAAGTCAGTAGCTAAATCATATTAAATGGTCTCAAATAAAATGTACAAGAAAAAATCATGGTTGAAACATATTTGTGCACCAAAACTAAGTCAAAAACGATCTATCGTCGCCCTAAGGGTTAACTATCATGGTACCCTAATCATATGGCTCAATTATCAATTCTAAACCAAGGTGAGAACTACCTAAACATGTCAACATGTTAATTAAGAGGTTAGTTCAATGTTAGAAAGAAAATTAGGCATCATGTGCAAAAGATCGATTCCTAACTAGATGAAATAGCAAGCAATTCTACATCTTTATGTGATACAAAAGAAAAATCGGATGAAGACCTAAAAAGATTTTAAAAAATATGAGAAAAATACCTAAAGGCTCCTAATACATCATAAAATCAGAATGTTATTTTTAGGAGTTTTTGTTGTTAAGAAACGATCAAAAGTCGCATCTAAATGCGATGTATATGGAAAAAATTGCTTCTAAACATGTTATCGAAAATAATTAAAACGAGATCACAATTTAATTACAAAAAATCCCAAAAAAATATGATACAACTCTAAAAGTCCTAAAGTATCAGGAACCTATTAATTCATATTTTTATTGTCGAAACGATCGAAAACCACATCGAAATGTGCACGACATCACGGAGCGAGTCATTTCTAAACATGATATCAAAAATTGATTAAAAACTAAAGGAAATTAATTGTTAAAATTCACAAAAAATATCAAAAATATCCTAAGACATTAAAATGTCAGAAACTTATCTTTATGTATTTTTTATAAGTCGATAGAATGGAACTCAGAAGTTAAATTGACTATATATCAAGATTATGAGCATTGAAACAGTGAGGTGTAATCCAAGTTTCTATTTTGAACTAACTTAAGTCCAATTGGTGCTATGGCCTAAAAATGCAGGAGGTGCTAATCATAATAGCGATAGGCCCAGCTGTTTGATCCATCATCTCCAAAAAAAACAAAAAAATTTAGAAAAGCTTGTCACGTTTTTATTTTATGTATCACTAACAATGTCAATTGGTCAAAATATTACTTAAGCTATCAGAAAAATAAGAAATAAAAGAAAAAAGAATATGACACGTGGCAGATTCTGGTTGGTTAGTAAAGAAAAAACATGAATCAATAGCAAAACGACATGCCTAGGGCTCGTGGATAGGTCGACGGAAAGGGGATTTTTCGGTCGTCTTCTCCAGCGAGACCGGCGACCAGAGCAGGCGAGCCTGACGGAAAAAAACGCGAAATAAACTCCACTCCACTCGGTTTTCAACACTGATTCTAAATTCGTTCCCAAAGTTTCCTAATTCTTTCTCTATTTCAAGATTCAAAGCGAGATTCAACGGTGTACGAAAACCAGATCTGAAAATCAAAAGTGGAATCGATACATACTTCTATTTCCCAAAGCATTCATAGTTTATCTACGTGATGCTAGAAAACTAGGAATGGTTCAAGAAACCTTACTTGTTCGTAGGCCGTTGATTGGAGGAGGAGTTCCAGAAAACACTGCAGTTTCGTTCTCGAGGTTTTGGCGATGAAGACGAACAACTTATGAATAGAATCTTGAATCTCTGAGAAATAAACTCAGAGGTTTTATAAATCCAACAGACGGATGCCACGTGTGATGAAGCGAGAGTAGGCGTTCTTTTACGAAAACGAACGAAAGAGTGAAAGCTTGCTCATCTACGAATCAACGACACCATTCTGCAATGAAGAGAGAGCTTGTTTTCTTTTCATGTAGAAGTTTGTTATGGTGGTCGGAGGAAATTGGTTAGGGTGGTGGGAGAAAGGAGTTTGTTGTGTGGAAGAGATGAAGAGAGAGTGTGATAACCGTTGTTACAATGGCGACGAGAAAGGGTGAAGAAGGAGAATGTTGTTATTATTTTTTTTCTGTCAAGGTCTATTGTGGAGGATTAAGAAAAGTGATTGGTAGTTTGATGGTAGCGGTTGTTAGAGAGAGATCTACAAAGAGAAACAGAAGAACGAGTGAAAGGATGATGGGAACTTGTGAAGTTTTTTTTTTAGAGGAAGAAGATTATGATGGTGATGAGAGGAAGTTTGTTACAGGTTGTTGAAGGTTACGGAGCGTGTGGAGGAAGATGAGGAAGTATGGTTGAAGAATGAGAGAAAAAAAAAGAAGAAGCGAGTTCGGCCATTAGGAGTAGAAGTTCGCATTTAGGAGGTTCGATTTTGTTCATAAAGTTTTGTCATGTGATGACGGTGAGAGAATCGTGAAGGTGGTGATGAATGGATGATGGTGTCAGAAGAGAGTGGTTGAACTAAAAAAAGGGAATGACTCTATTTTTTGGTATCTTTTCCACCATGCCTTCAAAGTCAATCCACTCGAGCCACAAGCCTTTTTTCTATGTGATGCCAAGACCAAAATTGGAGAGGACACATTGATGAACAACTTTCATGTTTGGAGTTTTTCGAACTGATGCCTATAGCATGCTTTAAAAAGACCTCAAAGTTAAGAAATCATCATTGACAAAATACCGACAACGCTGGGAAAAATTTGCCGAATATTTTCCTTGGACTTTACAGCCTTGTAACTCTCGATCTATGGCTCGAATCAATTTGATTTCTTTTGCAACGTTAGAGATCTCCGCGAAGTGAATAACTTTGTAGTTAAGCGTTTTTCGACACGGAGCCACGAACTATATGAAAATCAAACCCAAAGTCGTCGATCTGACTTTGTGAAAACTTCAGCGAAATTTCACTAAGTGTTGGACTTCGCACACATAATGAATTTATAACTTCCGATCCTCATAACTTTCGATCCGAGTCCCGAATGGATTCGATTCCTTCAGTAAAGTTGTGCATTGTCACAAGGTGAACAACTTTGATTTTAAACTCGACGCAAAACGACGTTTGGAAACACGTGTAAAATACCTTCGAAGTTGATCACTTGAACATGTTGAAAAACACTAAAAATCTCACTAAGTATGAACTTCAAAAGTTATGAGCATTAAACTTCGGAGCTTCATAACTCGAAATCTCGGCATTTTTGGAGAAATCTTCACAAGGACAAATTTGGAGTACGAAATACGCTTTTTCCAACAATTACCAATTCATGAAATTTCGACCACAGACGAACGAGATACGGAGTCGGCAACATGGCTCCGTGAACACAAAGTGCTTAAAACTGAAAAAATTTTTCTAAGTCCAAGATTACTTAAATTGCAAGAAATCTTATTTTCACTCGATTCTTCCTATTTTTCTCAACAAACGATCACATTTTCCCAAATCTTGACTTTTGACAATAATTTTGACCAAAAATTCCACTCGGTCAAACTTTGACTTTTGTTTACTTTTCAGTACGCATACCCAAATCTCTTTTTTATCCGGTCGCTCTTGATTTTCTGATGAATCGCATAGGTCGATAAGCCGTATACAGATACTTCAAGACTCACAGAAGACCATAGAATCATTTCGGGCTCAAATATTTGACCACAACCCGCTCTTGCACGAAAACCTTAATCAATACCCACATGAGAGGGAATTAGAACTCCAAAACCTTGATTCTCGAGAGATGATCAGAATCTTCTGGATGCACACATCTTGTATATTGAGATAGCACTCTAAATAACGGGACCTCAAATATTCAGCCTTTATGAATAAAACACTTATTTTGAATTGTGTTGGTTCATATGATTAGAAAATCTCGAACCCATGGCTAATAAATGAATGATACACATGTAATGCACGTACTGGTTAAACGTAGCTAATTATTTATTAAAAAACTAAAGAGGGCGAATTTTAGGTTGCAACAGCTCGAGACTTAATGTAAACGTATTGGTTAACCCACTAAGAGATAGTCAATTAAGTAATACGATTGATTTTACGTATTTCATTGAACACAAATAACATACACAAGGTGATAATATTATTTTTTCACTATAATATGTATAATTGATCACGAGAATACATGAGGATAAAATAATAAACTATAATCCTGACAATCTAATCTCATATGTTAATCTTATTTTCATTTACTGTCATTATAACTTATTTATATAAATAAACATCTTTTCATTTAAAGTGTTTAACAAATTAATATTGCATGAATTTCTGTTAGGGGTGGACATCAGTTCCGGCCGGTTCAAGCCAAAACCCCAATCCGGCCAACCCTCGGGTGAGAGAACATGGCCCTATTCAGTCTGTTTGATATTTTGGGTTCGGTTATAGAGGTCGGATATTGTTGGGCCCAATCCAATTTTTATGTATTGGGCCATAATGTTCCAAATTTACAAAATTTCAAATACTTATTTTTACATACCTAGTTTTTTTGGTTTATTATTATATAGGCTTAATATTGGGACTAAATACTTGATTACTTTTATAAAAGAAAAACTGAATAATTTAAAGTCATTAATCCCTTTGAACTACTTGTGTGACACTTCTTTGTCTGATTTTTGCCCTGATAGAGTTGTGACTACCATATTGATACTTCTTGAGGAACAACCATTGTAAGCTTTAGGTTTTCACTACTTCTTCGACATTGTGTACAAAGAGAGGATGCGGATGAACTTCTAAGAAGGTATCTGGAATAGTCCATTATGACATGATTCTTTTGGAAATTAAATGTATTGATTGCTTTAACTGAACAACTACCCTGCCATAGGTTAAGATTAAGGGTTTAATTTTTATACAAAAAGAAACTCTTACTTATAGGCTCGAAGGGGTTAACGAGGGATTATCTTCCTTATATCTTCACTGTTTGGGAATTTGAAGCAATGCTTGTACATCATTAGCAAATTCTTATTTGAAAGCATACTATTGCTGCTCGAGTATTGTTTTTACATAACCCTCCCTCCAACATGTGCTTAAACAGAAAGTTGATAAAGAAAGTGAAGTGGAAATAAAAGCAAAATTGTTTTTGTTATTTTGAGTGATAATAAGAAAATAAAAGCAAGTGAACATGATATGATTAATTCAAAATATGCAATGCTCATTTCATTAAAATTACGATTAAAGATAACAAAGTTCAAATGCAAAGTAACAAATTACAAACAAGAAAGTTGCAAAAATGAAATGATAAAGATCCTAGTGACTATTAACAACAATGATGAGCTTTCGTCGATAACGGCTTTAGAAGATTCCCCGGGTCTTGGCTTGATCATGGCATATGATTGGTAACCATATTACGTATGTCTAGAAAGGAGAGTATCTTCGGTCAATCGATCTTGAACTTTTCTATTAAGAACCCAACAATCTTGACAGTGACATGCTACACCACTAGGAAAATCACATTTAACATTTAGATTGTAACGTGAAGAAATTGAGTTGTAATAGGTTGAGTTTCCGAGGGCTATTAAGGTCATGCTTGACCATATATGGCCACAATTGAGTGTGGTAATTGAATAGAATCAATACGGTGAACCTCATTTTGTTGGTATCGGGATCCATATTCGATTCTGCCATCGATTCGATTCGAGGAACATTCGCTAAGAGTTCTAAGGAGGAGCCCATGGCTATTGATATGGAGGCATATCAAAGTTAGGTTCTTGGTATTAAGTAGTTGCAACATACATATCGATAATATGACATGAATGGTAGTCTTTGAACAATCGAGGCAACCGAGGGTTGTAAGGTTGTGGTGTATGAGATCCACATCCACTAATTACAACAACATTAGTTTCACCCTTTTTCTTTTGGAAGATTCGAGAATTTCTTAGCATTGTTGTTTATGGGTGATCAAACAACACCGAAATTTTTCCCATTCTTAAAGCATTCTTCAATTCGCTCACCAATAGTAACCAAATCACCAAAATAGAAGATATGTCTCCAACCATTTTCTCATAAAAGATTGGCTGCAAAGTGTCCATGAACATGTATGTGAGTTCCTTCTCACCTAAAGGAGGGTTGAGCATACTCCTTAAATATTTCCTCTAAGAATTTGGATGTATAATCCTAATCTCGGAAATATTGTCATTAATTACGATAGACTTGCAAGGTGACAATATTTGTAGTTTCTCTCAGTGGTATTAATGTCCACCATAATTAAGAGTTCCTAAAAGGAAACTAGAGTCAATGATCCATTTGAACAACGTTAATGACATAATATAGGTGTGTAACCCAATAACATCCCAATGAGAGAATCTACTCTAGGCACGATCTTTGCACAACCCAGTCGAGTCTTGCACATCTAAGTGTATGAATAAAAGTGTTTCTATATTTGACCTTAAGATTTTGATGATAACTTTACATGATATCATTAAGAACAATTGTATACTCTAATGGTTTTGTTTTAGGATGTAGTTGTTGTCGTAATGTTCGACTCAAGAAACAAGGTGCATTTGTAATCAGTTTGGTTATAGTAGTTTAAGTCCTCAAATAAGGAGAAACCATTCGGGAGAAGTGAACAGGATTAACTTGTTTAAGGTGAATGGATAAATCTTTTGTATCTTTTACTCTTGATTGTCTTTAACGCTATTATCATTTGAGTGCTCATAGTTTCTTGTATTTTCTCTACCTTACTAAGTACTATACAACACCCTTCTAATGCAAATGTTTTCTCATACTTGTGTATTGGGTCTTACATAGTGATGAATCACCCATAAGTATCCCAATATCACAACATCAAAATAAAAACATGATATAATGATAGATAAGAAAAAACAAATAAACAAAAGTAAACACACAAACAAACAAAAAACTAAACTAGGGTAGACTCACTTGAGAAAATTCTCCTAGTGAAGTCTTTAAATGTAGTGCCTCGAAAATATTACTATCATTCAATTCAATGAAATCACCATCTAACTTTATTTATTCATAAGAAGGAAATAGAAAATATAGATAAAACCCAAAAAGAAATGTAATGGTCATCATGACCAAGAGATAGGTTGGGAGTCGGTTATGCAAGGAAGATATTAGCACCCTTCATATCCATTGTACTCGATGGGAACCGTTTAGTTCTAAGTGTTTAAATTTTTTGCAATCTTCTACTTAATGCGAGAAAAGAGTAAAGAAAAGAAAATATTTTTAGGTTTTTGAAAGTGAATTTGCCTTAATTTTGTAATCGTGTGCCTACAATGCGATAGGAGAGTCCGAGCTTACGTAGTTCTTGAGATGCAGAAGAATTGATCCAAATGCAAATGAGTCCGATGAAGATTAGCAGCGGAAGTTTCAATTCACCAATTCAACTTTTAAGGAATAGTAAGCAAACCTTCCGTATAAACATGTCTCTTAGTTTATTTCATTTATTGCTATAAAAGTATAATTTATTTGGCAGATGAATAGTTTCGCATGCACACACATTTCACTGATTATGTATATTCTTCCTACACGTTTCTAATTTTTTAGTAATATATAAACAATTGAAATAGTACTTATTGAATGCTATATATTATTGTCAATGTCATATAAGTATTTACTTTATAAGATTTTTCAATATTTGAAAGCATTGTATTCTATACCATTTATTCAACTGTAAATACAAATATTTATTACATCCCCACAATTTCTCTATATAGATAATATATATTTTTCGTATAAAATAAATAATATACTTCTCAATTGGCACAATAGATCTAATTTCTCATTCATCTTCAAGAAGGTTATAAACATATCATATTGTACTTAAAATTATTTGTGTTTATCAAACTAAAATATTATTCCATCCGATGTAGTATTATTGACCTTTTTTGTGGTGTAGTGTTTCGTCCAATACAACAGAGGTAGCAATGGAAATGATAGAGGGGATGAAGATGCAAGTTGACCATGAACAACCTCTGAACCGTGTTGAAGCAAATGTTCTGTTTCCTTAAATTAATTCCAACCATATGATAATCTAGAAGATATTGCAGTACATCAGAACAATGATAATCATGTCAGTGCACAACACTCACACTCCAAAAGACTATATGATAATGCAAAGTTGTTTTGAAAGAAAGAAATCACAAAAGTATCAAAAGAAAGAAAGAATGTCATGGTGACAAATCATATAAACTATTTTGTAGTGTCTTATAGAAATTTTTTCATCTATTTGGAAACTTCATTTTTATTATGTGGGAACTGACAAAAAATAAAATTTTCAGAATCTTCCAGCTGAGATTGTTAGGAATGATTTTTGCGCGGATCACAAACTACTCTAATTTGATGGACCTTGATGAAATGGAATATCATGATTGTTAGATTCTTAAAGGAAAAGACCACATGTTAAGATGTATGTATCTTGGAAATGGTTGATATAACTATGCAAAGTCCAAAAACTTCAATGTTGGTGATGTCTTGATTTTCATTACTGATCTCATTAAGAGACGTTGTATGTTAAGCTGATGAGAAAGCACCAAAAAATGGTCGGTAAAATTAATGTATGAGGATTTTGCCACTTTGTCAATGTCAATTAAATATTTGTTTCAAAATAAATTGTCATAAAATTCTATCATATTCAATATTAAGATTAATATTTGCTTTTTTTTTTTTAAATGTTATCTAAGAGTTATAAATATTAAATAATATATCAGGTTATTATCATGAACATAGAATGATTTACACGTTTATTCATGCTATTCTAATTAGGGTGGTAAAATGGGTTTGCCTGGTTGAATGGCACGCCATCCGAAAGAATGGGATGAATTGGAATTTTGAGACTCATCAAAATCTATCCCACTAAAGATTGTCACTTGCCAATATTAAATCCGCTAAAACTCACCGTCAATCAAATCATGCACCGATTATTTTAATTTGTTCCACCTAAGTCCATCCTGTTTAATTAATTATAATAATTACATTTATTAATGGTTTCATTGTATACATTAATTTGAGAATATATTTAAGTAAAATTTTGTTAATAAGATTTCTTTATAAAAATTAGTTTAAAATATAAATAATAAATCTAATTAAAATAAAATTCTATTAATCTATTAAAAATAAAATAAAGAAATAAATAAATAAGTCGGGTAAGACCGTATACCATATAATGAATTATATTTTATACTATTTTATTTATTTACTCTCTTTTTTGGCCAGATTTAAAATATAACGAGACGAATAACCCATTTTACTATCTTTAATTCTAAACGGTAATATAAAAAATGACTTTGCACATGTGCAAATGGACATATTCCTTACTAATTCATGATAAAAATTTCTGTTAAGTCTTTTATTTCAGAAAAATTGTCATAATTATTTATTGTTTATTGCTAATTAATTAAAGTAATTGAGCAAGAAATGCTTTTGTCGTTGTCAGCCCTTCAATTAATTAATTGAGCTGAACAAAACCTATTAGGAAATTGAACAAATTAAATTAGCACCCTAATGTTATCGTTAAAATATTAATTACTCTTTAATTCCAAAATAGGAAAAAAAAAAGTGAATACAATATTAGTAATCTTCTTCCTTCTCCAAATTCCAAACATCCACACACAGTTCTAACCTCACAACACATTCACATTCACACCAACTTCAAACAAACCCAATCTCCCAATCTCGCGTCGAAACCACGACCATCACTAGCGCGTGAATATGATATCCCTCTCGCAAACGCCATAATCCGAAAACTCAACCGGAGAGAATCAAGAAGCGCGATGAGCGACCAATCGCGGTTGCAAAACGTGCGTTCTACAGCACAGCTTCTCCGAAGCGACTTCTTCATTCTCCTCAAATCTCTTCACATTCCTCTTCCTTTCTCTCTTGATATTCTCCTTTCGAACCATCGTCGAAAACGGTACCTCGCGTTTCATCGCTTTCGTTGACCGCGATCCCGCCGTTAAGGCGCTTCTTTCCAGATTGACCTTGCCGGTAACGTGAATCATCATCACCGCCAACGGGACCATGACCATCAGTTTCAGCCTTCGCCGGCGGCGCTTCGGCGTCGGCCGTTTTGCATCTCACTCGTGTTGGAACCCTAGATGATGATTTTTCTCCGGGATGATGATGATGGTCGGACTTTGTTTGGATCCAATTCTAAAGCGGCTGTTAATGGTAGCGTTGTTGCTTTTGGACCGTTTGCTGTTGATTCAGGATTCTCGGATCTTGTTGCTGATAATGGTGTTAGGGTTTTGGAAGTTGTTCGGTCGGGAATCACGTTGAGGGTGGAGGATTCTTTGATTGAGGGTGAAAAAGAGGATGTGGAGGATGATGTTGATGATGATGTTGATGATGAGAAAGAGGGGAAGAAGGAGAAGAGTGATTTGGGGAATGGGGATAAAGAAATGGTGACAACGGTTGATTTGCAATTGTTTGTCAAGGGGTTGGAGATAAATCATCGTGATAGCGTTCTTTGCTTTGTTGGGTTTGTTATCAGTGGCGTATGGGTGGGTGATTATGGTTTTTCTTGTTACGTATTCCTGTGTGTTAGGTGTTGTTATTGTTTCGGTTGTGAATGATCTTTTAGGAAGGTTTAGTTCGGCTACTGGGGTGGTTTGGGATGGTTTCAGATTAGGTCTCAAGAGGATTTCTGGTTGTTTTGATTAGGTGGGCAGTGAGGGATGCAGTGACTCAGCTTGTGGGGATTTATTTTGCTGAGATTGAGGATCAGTTTTCGTTTTCAAGCTATTTGTTAGGTTGAAATTGATGCCTTTCGGTTATGTCGCCTTGGGTTAAGGGTTTTGAGAAGGAGATTTCTGGGTTTTGTTTACTTGGTTTCTTATGGATACTTTTGTGACTTTTATATTCTCTGTGGATTTCTGGGTTGCTTTGGAGGATTTCAGAAGGGTAGTAAAGAGATTGTGAAGGAAGGTTGTTATTTGTTGTCTTCTATGTTGTTTCAGGCTATTCAGATTAAATGCTTAGAAGCTGTGCTTTGTGGATCGCTAGTGAGATGGGGTATGTCTCGAATTTTCGGAGAGTAGCCAAGATGTTTCAGTCTACCATGGAGATTTACTTCATGGTTACTTGGCTTGTGTTTTACTTTGTGGCTAAGTCTAGGGATGCCAATCAACAGGGCAGGAGGTTTGGGCAGAGGAAATTGAAGGCTTAATTGATGGGCACAGATGATACTTAGTTGTACTTGCATTGACAGTTTTATCGTGCGGGTTTTGATTCAGAATGCACACAAGTAGCTGCAATGTTTCACAGGTTTATGTCACCTACTTATGCAGTCACTGTTGGCCATCGCCACCATTCTGTAGTTTTGTCATGCCATTAGGCGTGTTGAATGTTAGTTCCTGAAGGCCAAAATGCTTCTTGTGTATATTCTAAATGAGGATACTTCATATATATTATTATGGAATCATTTAATTAGCTCACAAAAAGTGTTGGTGAATGGTGATGATAGTTTGTAGTCCCAAATTACAAGGTTTGAGAAATGAAGAATGTTGATGATTTTTCTCCATGCAACATGGAGTTATATGTTGTGATTATAAAAGTAAACCTATAGCATTTTTTTTATTTGGTGCTGTATTCTATTTTGTAAGTACAATTAGGGGCATGAATTTGACGTCATCTACTAGAAAAAGGAAATGCACATGAATCTGCAAGAGCTGGCAAAATTTGTGAGTTATGCATTTATTTTTCTCCTGTTATGAAGTTCCATGATGTTGATTAAGATTAAATTAACTTATCTCTGTTTTGCATGATTGCCAGCATCTTTTGCTGATAGGTTTTTATGTTTGCTGTTTGTATAGGTATATCTTGCATACATTTCTTAAAATAAGTTTTACAACATGTAGTTACTTTGGCAGAGTTTGAATAAGTGGTAAAAATTCAAGTCAATAACAAAAATAGGGGTATATATTTAAGCGGGACATTTAGAATATTGAAGCTAATTGTTGAAAAGATTTGTGTTTGGTTCTGTGTTGGTAAATGGCTGGCTGTGGTAAATTTTGACAACTGCCATAGACAATTGGTGAAGGAGATATGCCATAGGCTGTGTAGTTTTCATGTTGTATTTTGGTCTTTCACCAGATTCTGCCACCTGCAATTGACAATACTGGTTTAGTTCTACAAAACTGATGTTTAGTAATCAGAATCACATTTTGTTGTTCTCTGTTTTGTAGCTGACATGCTTTTGTTTTGTTATTTCAATGGTTTTTGGTTTTCAACATGTTTCCTTCACTCTAGCTTTGGTAATGAAAAGGGTTCATCTGAACCGATCAGGGATATAAAGAGTGGAAATGAAATCATGAGTGCAGTTTAATGAATGGCAGTGTTCTATAACAATTAAAACAAGGGGCGGTTTCCCTGGTAGCATGTTGAGGGTTATGGGCTATCCTGTAAAACTAAAATCTTTGAAGGGTTCCCATTCTTTTCCCATTGCTTGTAACAATCCATTGATATAGATTTAGATAATGTTTGATGTGATTTTACATTAAAATTAAAAGTAAACATATCATCATTAGGATTTTTGGTTTTTATGGTTTCATTTAATAGGTTCTTTGTGAACCAGGTAATATGACCATATATTAATGCAAAAGTAGATATTACAGTAGTATGTAGCAAAGAGACATACTGATACAGTCATACAATTCTGATTTCCTTACAAATAGCAATACTGAATTGTATGAATTAAACAGTTACCAGCCTTAACAATGATCAATGCCAAACAGAAGCTACGTAGTTCTTTAGTCATATGCCTAATTTATTTATTTATTTTAGAGATGGAGGAAGATATTTATGCTGGTGGTAGTTTCCCAACAGCACTAATAATATATCTAGCTATAATATTGTCCCTCCTTTTATTAAATGGGCGACAGCATATACCTGTAATCTTGTCTTACTATAAAAGGTACAACTGCATTTGATTTTCATTCTTGTCAAATATAACATTTCTACTTCTTACAAAGCAAATTTTGTCGAATCTATGACAGGAGACTTCTAATCAAATTGCAGGGCTTGCTAGTTTGTGAGTATTGTGGATTGCAATTACTCTTCCATTTGTATAATTTTACTGGTTGTATTTATAGAATTTCTTTATCTTTAGACGGATGCTATATTTGTTTTGGTTCCGTTCACCAAACCCATATGCTGCAGATTACGTATTTCCTTCAATAAGCATTTAGGTGTGTGAAAATCAAATAAACTTTCCAACTCCTTGGCATTTTCCATAAATTTAAATAAACTTTCCAATCTCCTTGCATTTCCCATTAAACACGCATAAGCAACTTTTGACATACAATGTGCACATTTGCATAACATAGAGCAGGAAGAGATTTTAATGAAAAGAAGGAAGGAGAGATTTTAAAAATTATAAACCTAAAGAGAACAATATTACATCCCTGGAACATTTATAAGTAATAATTTTTTTAAAATTAATTGAATCATTGATGTATCTAGTCATTATTTTATTTTAGATACATCGTTGATTCATATCTAAATTTTAAATTTTTATTGCTTATAAATGTAATCCGATATCGTTTACAAAAGAACGTACATGTTAAGAAAATCTAAACAATCATTTTAAGTTAAATAAACAAGGCAATGCTAATAAATCATAAAAATAATCTATTTCACTCCATACGAGATCATGGTTTGAACCTACTGCACAATCCTGAACTGAATTCCACCAATTGCCCATGATAATAATTCCGTCAAGGCTTCTGGGGTTGAATAATTATCATTTATGCTTTAATCCCACAGAAAATGGCAGCTATTAATAACCCTTAAAGTCGTCCATGATACAACCATCTCTACCAATCTCAAACAAGAAAGGTGTGATACAACCATCTCTACCAATCTCAAACAAGAAAGGTGTGTTTAGGGTTGTTTTGATCCAGAATATTGGTCTGAGAAGTAGTCGAAATTCTAATTGGGTAAATTGAGGCTGGACTATAATAATGATGAAATATTTTTAGACCCGAAATCGGTGCGGTGGTAAATCGAGATCGGACTAAAATATCTTTACTTGTCTTGTGAGAACTAAGACCGGATCGATAATTTTCGGTTGGGTAATGGACCACAAAAGAAGGAAAAAAATTAAATTGTAAAGTTTCATAATTTCTAATTATAAAAAAATTATTCATGTTTAATTCACTATGTATAATCTAGATTCTTGATAAAATAGACAGGGAGGACATTACATTACATTTTTTTATAAATTCTTAATTTTGATTCTTAATTCACATTGTATTATTGAAATTGAAAGGCATGAAATTTCATAGGGATAAGGAAGGACATTACATCACAACACCTTCTCAAAAACTTGTTAAAACATAAGTTATGAAACTTATGTTTTAAAAAATACAAATAACATTACATATTTTAATGATGTCAGAACAATTTCACCATTGGCATTTGGCATTGCAAATACAAATCTTCAACTGCGGTTGTCGAAGAAGCGACATCACGAATCTTCACCAAAATGATATGTCAAAAGTTCATCTCATGGTTCCTCAAACTACAAATGGAAAAGTATAAAGTGAAATAACATATTAAAGCAATATACATATTAAATTAAAAAGGACATAAGCAAAATTTACTTAGAACCAGCATTGCGGTCCCTTTTAATCCTACTTCTCGTCACGATCACCCCTTACAAACTATCATTCCAACTTCTTAGTTTTAATAGATGATCGTTTCGGATCAATAACCCTTTTTCCACACTAAAAGTTGTACGAAACAACAATAGTAACGGAATAATTAGGATATCCTTTGCCAATTTACTAAAAACATGATACTTGGATTCATTCCCCATCCACCATGTTAAAACATCAAACTTATCTTTAAGGAGAAATTTCAAGGAGGCTCCTCAATATATAATTCAAGATCAGATTTTGAATTACTATTACCCTATGAGTTTCTAAAACCTCTCAAAATTCCTCCTTCGACCCATAACTAGATCCTATACGAATTTCGGATACATGGGCAATCTCATCATTTGTTTCATAGGTATCTTGATACAATTGAAAGAAAATTAAAGTTCGTTGACAATTCTTATTCATAGGCAATTGCTTGAGTAGGATTTGGATACAAGAATGTGTATACATTTGATGAAGATCATCTTATACCTATTTGATCAAGTAAAGTATAAGGTAACAATATTGACCTCAAAATAATTGAGAAACATATTTGACCTAGTAATTAATTTTAATCATAGGCACAAAATTCGGAGGTAACATAATAGGCCTCGACAAAATTAAATTCATAAGCATGTAACAAAGCAGGCCTCATATACTATAATCAAATAAAGTAGATCAAACATAATTCATCACATGCACTATTAAATCACAACTCACAAGACAAATTTGTCGTATCTAGAAAAATGAGGCGGATCTGAAGGTGGCAAAAAGAAGAGTCATCAATGTTATTTATCCATAGAGAGGAAAGAAAGTGAGTAAACCTAAGGAAGCTGTAATCACATGATCTCGCACAAAGAGAAAGGGTAAGGAAGTCGATTACATGAGAATGTATTAGTATCCCTCACGTTTGTGGTATTTCACAGGATCACTCAAGTTGTTCTAATCAAAGGGTGTATCTATAAGTATAAAGCTTAATGTTAAGGAAATGCATACAATTTATTGGGGAAAAGAAAATATTATTATGGTGCTCGTCTCGATTCGCGAACCTTTGTGCCTCGTACCTATTCGTGCAATGAGAGTCAGGAGTACTCATAGTTCACCTAAAAGGTATTTTGGTTTGTTGTGTGTTTTTATGAACAATGATGGCGAAGCATGTCCATTTGAAAGTTTAAAGAAAAATCCCCGAAGGGAAAAAAAGTTTTGATTCGTTGAGTGTTTTTGGGAGAATACTTGAGATGGTCCTCGAGGCGGAGGTATCGAGTACTTCTTCCTAATTTTAAAAGTGTTTGAGGAAGTACAATTCTAAATCCTATGGCATGAGATAATTTGAATGATCAAATCGCCTCTTCGGATCAAAGTCCTCTACATGTGCTTAAGGCTCATGGTGTATTTATACATACATTTATTAAGTATTTTAAAAGTTTGAAGAAGAAAAGAAGTTTTAGTTTTAGAATGGATGCAAAATAGAAGAGACTAATCAAAATGGAATCTCAATCCTACTTGTTATCATGCTATTGGAACTAAAGTTTGGATAAAGGGAGACCACTAATATTATCATACATGGATTCCAAACCTAAGGTCTATTTAGTTCAATCTTAACCAAAATGAACTAAATGATCCTATGTAACACAATCTCACAAGGAAAGATGAAGAAGAAGAAGAAATCAAATACATAGACAAGGTAATGAAATCAACAAATATCACGAAGAAGTTAACACTTACTCAATTAGGCACTTAGACAAGATACCTAAATCCCTACTAGATAAGCAAGTAAAACAAAACAATCATGTTATTATTAGGTGGGCACCTAAGCAATATCAAACCATGATCAAAGATAACATAAATACTAGACTTAGACAAGTAGCATTCATGTCATCTATAAGATAAAATATGGCAATTAGACGATCATACATCACATGAGAAGTAGACATTTGCTCACTCATTATATACTTAGATTAGATACCTAGAAATACCTGCTCGACAAGCAAGAATAAGGAAGAAAGAAAATTCATATAGATAGACACCTAAGCAAGAAATAAAGTAGAAGGGAAGATGATATACATCAAGTAAAAAGAATATAGGTGTCATGAGATGGATATCTCGTAACCTAAGAACTATCATACTTGAATAACTAAGGAAAAAAGCAAAGAAGCAATGGTTAACCAACCAAAATAAATGACATGAGAACAAATCAAAACATCATGGGTTTATGGTCCTAACATTTATAGGTATTAATCTACCTAATCATAGTAGTAAGGGTCGAAGAATAAGAAATAACCTAACTAGGTAAATGGGAAAACAAGACAATTAGGTCACAACTTGAACAATGTCAAAGTAAGCAAGAAAATGAGAGACAAAGGTGAATATCTAAGTCTAAACAAGATTTAAGACATCACAGATTATGAACCAAAGTTTACATTTAACAAGCGTTACTTCGCATATAGTAGCTAAGCATGACAAAGAGGAAAAACTTCTCAAACAAATTGCAAACATTAGCTCAAGCATGAAGCATGTTATCAATCCATAAAGGGCATCAACTTTACATCAATGTAACTAAACATAATGTTATCTAACCCTAAGTCTCATTCACAATAGAATAGTTATTATGTAATACAGAGAAGGTAAACACCTAAGTATGCTAGCATGTGAAGCTTTATATGCATTTGCCTAACTTATCATGACATGAGATGGTGACTTAAGGTAAAAGAGATGAAGGGACATACAAGTCGAGTAGAAAAGGAATCAATGAATCATTATTATCACACAACATGCTTGAAATATTCACAATCAAATCACACACGCAAAAAGAAACCACACCTAAGTGGACACAAAGTCTCTATACATGCTATAAAGCAAAACAAGTTGAAAGAGGAGGGATGTGGGAGAGGAAATACAAGTATGGATATGGTATTCAATTATCATAAGTCTCAAGATCATAAAAGTTCAATCAATAATTAAAGTCATGGTATAGACAACAAAGCATCAAGCAATGTTCAAGAAATAATGCATTCAGATGACAAAATATCAAAGCATAGCATACAAAGGCAATTACGACACATAGGGTGGAAAGCCACAGCGGGAAGAAAACACACCATAATGCACACATACAAGTAATATTCAAATATTAGAAACTAAATTCCAAGTATTAACCAAAGATAGGTTAATAAACTCAAGCGATCAAACAAGTAAGTTCGAAAATTAGAGACAAGTAATGATCAAACAATGAAAGCATAAACATGGTATCATGGAATATGTGACTTGTGCAAGAAGTTAAATCACGAAGAGGTTCAAAAATAACAAGATAAGTTATCAAAACTTCATGCACAAAGACATTTCAAGTAACTTGACAAACAAACAACAATATCATCCAAGAGAGGAATCATCCATTTCAAATCAAGTAAGTAAGAGAATGGTCAGAAATTAAACACTTAGATGCCATAGGGAAGTATCATAGCTTATCATAAAGTATCAATACTAATTCCTAAAATTCAAGAAGTTTCACCAAGATATCATACTCAACATACATGATGAACTTGCAAAGTTAAAGATTAACATCACCCTCGATAAGGATCATTTGTCCAAACCAAGTGAGCAAAATAAAGGAACAAGATAAGGACCTATATTAGATACACATATCTGAACAATGATGATTAGAGAGTTTTCAAATAATTCTCATTCTAACTCCTGGATTCTTAAATGCTAAGGATATGTCCCAACATTTTCTTGGACATTAGGACCTTTCTCCTTCACAAAAGTAATCAATTTCCAGACCGTGATCAGTTAGTTGACTTAGAATATTTAGAAAAGTCGGGGCTGACGGTGAGACTATACGATTCTCCACACAATCTTTAACATTTCACCAAAGAATGAGATATAAGGTTCATAATAACTTTATCCAATATGAGACTTCAAAGGACTCATTCCTTAAGTATCAAAATACTATTTGAGTTAGACCTGGGATAAGCACTCAAAATTCCAGCCTACTTCCTCCTTCTTCATAAGAGTGACATGCTCGACTAAATAATCTTCCTTTATGATGTCTAACATGATGTTTAGACATTATAACCCAACTTTACTTATGATGGAATCAATCTCACACCCAGTATCTTCTTGACAAAGCCTTGAGAGATCCTTTAGATTTTTAGACCCTCCCATCACACGAGAACATTCTCAACTACTTTGAAAAATTTACAAGTTTAGAGAATAATAAAATCATTTCTTCTACAATTACAAGGGATGGACACATTCTTCTTCTTGATCATAGGATGAGGCATCAAATTATCCTTCATATAGACTTCTTCCCTAAGTAAGAAGAAAATCTTCTCATCTGAGGACCACCAAATCGACTCCTTTTGATTAGATGTGGGAGGAGATTTCCTCTACATTTGAACTTTTCCTCCATGAGAACAGATTAAGATAACAAATCTCCACTAGAAGATAGAAGCTCAACCTCTTCACTTCTACTTACATGGATCAGAAATAAAATGACCTACATAATAATCAATGTGTGGACCACCCCATTATCAAGACATATTTCTTAGAGACTTCACGGATACACCAATGCTTCTTCAAGATCAATGCGGAAGTAGGGACGTATGATTAACAACGCTATGTTATTCCTTCCACCATAAACTTTGCCGATGAGATGTTTCAACATCCGATGGAACAACAATATCCTTACAATGATCACATAAGCAATAAAACCAACTCGGGGTTTGAATATAAATCAACCATGCATCATCGAGGTTCAACAACGAGAAGACAATCAACAACGAGAAAAATAAATTCTAAACATGTCGAGGCATCATGTAGACACTTTTTCATAGTGCGATGGTCAACCACATTTATAAGTGCCTTTATGAGTAGATTTGAGATGAACATCAAGTATATTTGACAACTTTAAAATGTCGGTTAAAGCTATCTCCATGAACCACCACACTATTGAACAACCTTTGGAGGAAACTAGATCATAATGCTTTTCTCTTATTGGTATGCCAAGAAAAAACTTTCTAAAAACCACATAGCCGGATACATAAGGAACTACTAGAGGTTTTATATCGAGACCACAGCGAGCGTGGAAAAAACTCCTCGGTCCCTCCCATCAAAATCACTTGCCACACAAGCACACTAATCAAGTGACAACAGGACAATATAGGTTTGAAAATAAATCAAACACACAAGTAGTTTATTACCAAAGCAATATGCAGTTTCATACATGACCATTACTCACTTGGTTACCAATAGTCAAACTCCTCCTCGAGGGACCATCAAATTAACAATATGAATTATCCAAGTTCATACATCGGGAAGATGTCACAACATTTGGTAGTATATCATACACATATACCATTATCAACAGTAGTATCATTAGCATATTATAGCCTTAGAAGCAAGACAATCTTGATTATCTTGAGTGACTCTCCACCTTTGCCTCTATCAAATAAAGTTGTGCATATCTCTCCTAAACTTAAGACATCAATCATTAGTTTCTAATTTCTCTCTAAAATTTAAGAAATCAATTTACAATTCAAATTTTGTACATTCATCAAATAAATCATTCAACTTTAGGAAAAATATGCATCGAGATATAGTCTTCATAACCTTCTTCTAAACACATCAACATAGAAATTAATCTTCTCAATCGGTGAATGTCGAACATGATGTTGACATCTTTTCATGACTCCATTGGAACACACCAAACTTAACATCATAGAACACCAACATCGGGATGAAAGTAGTAGAAAGTCTTAAAGTCATTTGGTGTACATGAGGAAGAATATCTACCTCAGGTTATCACGGGTACCACTGACGTACCTTATTAAATGGCCTTATTGGATGAAACACTCTATCTCCTTTTTCAATTGATGACAATTATATGTGTGGTGAACTTTAACTTGGTGGTACTTACCACTTATTTAGTTAGTTTTCCATCACCTCTCACTTAGGAGGCAAAGGGTTGGGATGACCTTCTTGTGGAGTACCTAACACCATATATACTATTGTTTAGTGTTAAGCGGTGTGTAGCTTTCTATGGATTTTCTAGAGGACTTGAAAGTCTTCCTGTCACAAATGAATAAGTTGTTGATAATAGTTTTTGTGTTGGTGGGTGGATTGAGACCCGGTGTTGGGTTCCTACGTTTGTGGCCATTTTATAAAAATCCAAATGAACCCCATCAAGAAATGCTAGTGAGAGATTTCTAGAGCGAACTCAACTTTGTTTTCAACTAATTCCTAGTCAATAACTAGAGAATCTATGGAAGAAATAACGGTGAGGGCTAGATGATATGTGAAAGCGGAGATTATTGAAATGATAACCTATCATGAACATACAAAATTCTCATTAGGATAACTTTCGACTCTATTTCTTTTTAAAATAATTCTAGTTTATGTCAAACACATTAGATGCCTCTTGTTGACATTGAGCGTTAAGACGGTAAAAGTGTGTTTGAGCGAGGTAATTAAAATTTTAAGAAAATCAAAATTCTAAACAATTCAAATGTTTCAATTGAAATTCATTCAATTTTAAATTCTTTTGTTTGGATAGAATATTAAAATGATTCATTGTTAAATTTTAAGGTCATTTTCATAATTTTACTTTTGGGCCAAATTTAAAATATGGACCAATTTGCAATTTTGAAAATTTAAAGGGACCATTTGTAATTTTGACAATGATTTAAGGACTTATTTACAATTTTTGAAAATTTTAGAGGTAAATTTGTAATTTTCAAAAAAAAAGGATCATTTGCAAATTTTGAACAATTATTAATAAATAATTTAACATTTAAATTATGGAGCAATCTCAAATTCTTTACTTTTTGGTGTCATTTGAAATTTCTTAAATTTGATTTGAATAAATTTACATCATTTTAACAATTCTCGTATTTTTTATCAAACAATAGATTTTGATCAATTCATTTTAAATTCCCTCATAAAATCACTCTCCCTCATTAAAATGCTTCATCCAAACACACTCAAATAGTGTGTTTGGATGAAATAACAAAATTTTTAAAGAATTCAAAATTCTAAATAATTCAAATGATTCAATTTAAAAAAATTTGTTTGGATGGAGTATTAAAATGATTCATTAAATTTAAGATCATTTTCATAAAAATTTAAATTTTTGGACCAAATTTAAAATATAAAAAATAGGGACCAATTTGTAATTTATGAAAATTTAAAGGACAATTTGTAAATTATAAATTTTTTAGGGACTTGTTTGCAATTTTGAAAAATTTAGAGATAAATTTGTAATTTTTATAAAATATGAGAACCATTTTGCAAATTTTGAAAATATAATAATAAACAATTTAACATTCAAATTATGTTACAATCTCAAATTCTTTTTTTTTTTTTTTGTATTATTTTAAATTTCTTAAGTTTGACTCGAATAAAATACTTGAATTTACATCATTTTAACAATTCTTTATATTTTCATCAAACTCCTCTAAGGAACAATTGAGATAATGTTTGTTTGTACATATCTGAAGTTTTTCACGTGTTTCTAGTGAGAGAGTCTCCTTCTCACTAAAACTTATTGTGTCTCTCCCAAATTTCTTCTAGGGTTTGGTGGCTTTCCTTTTCCTCGATTCGACATCGATGTTTGATCTCCAATCTTTTTATTTTTCTTTTCGTCTATGTAGAAGTTTTCTTGTTTATGCGTGTTTTTACTATTGCTATCGGGTTTAACGTATTAGAAGGTTAGAGCTATGGACAAGTGGAGAACCATGGCGCTTTCAAGGAGGAGGAGGAATGAGTGACGGCCCGAAATAGAAGAAGCAAGTGGGACACGAAATTTCCAGTACATTGGTGGGAAGCTTTGGACGGATAACAACTTCACTCATGAGCTTTCACCTCAACCATGGTTAATGCGTAGAAACTTAAAAACTCGGTGGAGACACATGGTGAGCAAAACATTTACATTTAGATTTGCTACTAAAGGGATCGGAGGGTGCTCGAGAATGGACCATGGAACTTCGACAAAAAATTGTTAATATTGGATCGAGTGCGGTGAGGAACAACCATCGGACTTAAAATGCACTATGGGTCTTAAGGTCGGGTGTATGGTTGCCCATATGCTCGGATCGAAGCCATGGCAAAAGATAGGAGGAATTCAGGCGCTTTTCGAGAAATGGATCGTGAGAGGCTCTGCTATGATGGACGTTTTCTATAAAGGTCAAGATGGACCTAAAATACCCCTTAAGCAGGGAACAATAGTTCGATTTAAGGATAAGAATCTAAGGTGTACTTTAAATCTGAAAGTGCCAATTTACATTTTCTTGTGGAAGGATTGGGTATCATTAAAGGTGTGAAGCTTGAGAGTTTGGATGAAGAGAGTTGAGAGTTAGATGAAAAGATCTTTCCTTTGGCTGTGGCTTGAGCCTCTGCAAGCTTACACGTATTTGAGGAGGACCCGAGAAGAAGAAGATTCAAGCTCTAGAACCTATGACAAAAACTTATTTAATATCTCCTCGAGTCATAGAAGGTGTGAGACAAGGGTAAAGATAAGGAAGGTGACAATGTAGAGGTTGAACAACCTCATTGGAGGTAACACCTTTCTGTTGAAACTATACTAGGGCGTAGGGAAGGTAATAGTATGGAAATCGATGGCGGTGAATCAGTGGCAAAACCGCTTAGGGCGGTTGACATTTCTAAGAAAGGAAAGGCGGGGGAAAAAGATTCTAAGGTATCAATAACAAAGCAAAAAAAATGGTCGAGGAAAAAAGTAGAGAAGAAGAGTGTCTCCTAAGAATGTTTTGGTGAATCCAGAGGGGGGAAGAGACGATTAATAGATGTGATGGTGGTGGAGGGTACTCTTGAGGAATCTTGGGGAGTAGAAAAGAAAGGAAGCGATTTCCTATCGGGCAAACAACATCTACAACGGGACGGTGGTGTTGGAGATCGACACCGCCTTGCAATGGATTATTTGCCATCGGGGTTTGGGGAGTCCACGGGAAGTTCGAGCCTTGCTAAAACTCCTCTGTCTTGAAAACCCAGTGTGGTCTTTCTCATGGAAGCAAAACTTAAAGAAATGGAATTTAGTAGAATCAAAATTAAAAGTGGAATTGGAAACCGATACGGTGGTTGATTATGCGGGGAGCGACATGAGTATGTTGGTGGTTTGGCCACTGCGTGGAAGGATCGAATTCAAATCTCTATTATATCTTTCTCCTTAAATAACATAGGGTTGCGGAGGATGATCGAGGAAAATAGTGGCCTTGGCTTATATGGTTTCCCAATGAGCAACAAAAAAGGAATACACAGGAGCTATTGGAGGAAGTGGTCTTTGAATAGTGATAATAAAGTTATTTGTTTTAGGGACTTGATGTCGTGTCCATGAGGAAAAGATTGGAGGTCTAGAAGATCTTTTTTCAGTTAGCTTTGGGATCGGATCGCTATTAGAAGGTGTCAACTTGTGGACTTGGGCTTGAGGGTACCCATATTCAAATGGAAGGGATGGGGAGAAAATATACAATGCAGATTGGATAGGCGCTTGCTAGCGAACTTTATTAACCGTTTTCTCCTCGAAGGTTTCTCACTTGCAAAGGTTTGGATCGATCGTATACATTTTTATTAATCTTGAAGCGGATCACGGGAAAGAAGGAATAAAAGTGTGTATTTTCATATTTGAAGAAGCTTGGGCCAAGATCCTAAGCGTGTAACTTGATTGGCGGTTTGGCACAATAAACGGTGGTGTGGCTCCGCAAACTTAGATCATTGCAAAGCTTAGATGACACCTTTAAGGAGTATCCGTATTGGGGTGATCACCAAAGTTTAGAGGATTGAGAAAAATGCGGAAGGATGAAGTTTGGTTGGCAAGCTCGGAGGAGATTCAAAAGTATAGGGCTTTGGAGAACAAATGAATTCTTTCTTCATTCCTTGAAGAAGTTATTTGGGAAGTGGAAAGCAGAGCGATTGCGTATGGTTGCATCATGGTGACACAAATATTTCATGAGGCCCTTAGAAGTGAAACGAGTTCAATTTTGAGAAGATGAAGGCGAAAATGGTCAATTTGAATTTTTCGGAAATTTTGAATTGTTGTTGGCCGAATGTGTGTAATTTGGCGTGATATTCTAAACAACGACAAAGATCTGGCCTAGTCAATAACACTTTTATTAGCGCTTATCCCAAGTTGAAAATCCATTAAGCCCCAATTTTAGGGTGATCCCTTACATGCAACGTCGTGATGAAGGTTGTCACAGTCTATGCAAACACATTAGAGCAACTTCGGGATGTGGTGGGTGAGGAGCAAAGTGCCTTGAAAGGAGACTTATCACAATGCTTTAATTGCCATGGAATGTTTCCATTGTATGAAAAAAAGGTGAAAGGAAGAGAGGTGTGCTAGCCATGAAACTACATGCCCGAGGAGCTTCTGACGAGTTGGAATGAGAGTTTGTCTGGAGAGCGTTGAGCTCGATGGGTTTCCCGAGGCCTGACCCCTCGTTGGTAGATGTATTTCTATGGTGTCTTATAAAGTTTTGATAAGCGGACAAACCAATAGATGTTTTTGTCGAGAGAGGGGCTTCACCAGGCGACCCACTCTCGCTTATCTCTTTATTTTGTGTGCTAATGTGTTTTCGGGTTTTGCTCGAGGAGAGGAAGCAAAAGAAGGACATCTCGACGACATTAAATTGCAGGCACTCGAAAATTTCCTGACTCTTTTTAGTGGATGACAACCTCTTGTTGCTTGTGCCAATTTGAAAGAAAGGCGTCATCCTTAAGATCCTACAACAATACCGAAATTCCTCTGGCCAAATGGTTAACCTTGAGAAATGCAAGCGTCTTTTAGTCAAAATGTCGGGAAGAAGACAAATATATGATCCGTGGCTGGATGAAAGTTAAGACCGTGACGAATCATAAAATATCTCGGTTTACCGGTGGTTTTAGACGATCCAAGAAAGAGATTTTGACAGAGTTGTGGAAAGTTTGGAAAAAAGATGAAGTGGTGGAAAGAAATTTATGTCTAGGGAGGAAAAAGGTTACTTATTAAAGTGTTGCCCAAGCCATTCCAAGTTACATTATAATTGCTATAAAATCTCGGGCGTCTTGTCATGAAATTGAAGCTTTGGTGGCTAAGTGCGGTGAGGGACCAGGGAGGATGAGCGAAAAGTACCTTGGTTAAGTTGGGAAAGGCTAGCTTGGGCAAAAGGAGAAGGTGGCATGGGTTTCGAGGCTTTAAGACTTTAACACAAGTTTATTGGAAAACATTACTAGCCGAATTTTATCGGGTGAATCGTCACTTATGGCTCGGGGTTTTCAAGGAAGATATTACCCCGGACCTCCATTGTGGACGTGGGTTTCTCACCTAGCTATGCACAGCGAGAATGTGTTGAGTTCTCAGTTTTATTTCAGGTTCATAGCGTGTTGGGAGCAGTTCTGGTTAAAATCTAGAAGGATAGTTGGTTTCGAGAGAATGCGGTTTCAAGGTTTTAGTTCGATTAACAATCTGGCTCAGGGCCTTCGTGGTGACACGTGGATCTTTGATTTGACTTGTTGGAGGAGAATTAATGTATGCTGTTTTCTCCTTGAAGCTAGACAAATTTAGCATTCCTTTATCGAGGCTTCCCAAGTGAATTAATTTGGCATAGTGAGCTTGATGGTGATTATTCGATTGAAATGGGCTTATCGTTTGCACCCAAGAAGCGAGACTGTGTTAGGGATCTTGAGCACTCCTTCATCGAAGCTTTGGAGGAAATCACGGAAGCACCGGTTTAGAATAATATTAGAAATTTTCTATGTGCGTAGCTAGGAACATTCTCCCCAAAGTTAACCTCGAAAGGTGTTCCCCTTGATCTTGAATGCCCATTACTGCCATGGTGAGCTGAATATGCTTTCATCCCTCTTCACAATGTAATTTCACAAGCGGTTTTCTTCAATCGCCACGTTGGGTTCGGAGCTTAGGAAAATGTGAATGTTTGGATCCTCAATGTTTGGGTTATTTCTGCCACTATCTTGCTATAACCATGCTTTGGAAGATTTAGTATGTTCGAATCATTTGAAAACACAAACAAGTTCTCGACACAATTTGAGGATGACCACCACGCATCTTGGTTTCTTCTGTCATGACCGGAGGTTGGTTGAGAAGGCGAAATGTTGATATTTGCTCATTCCACTCCAGTATTGCAGATTGATACGAATTGGATACGGGGTTTTGATGACATGTAGGCTATTTTTGGTACGTGTCTTGAAGGATGTGAATGGAGAGATACATTGACATTAAGGAAACATCAACCATGGCGATGGAGTGTGATAGCGGAAATCTTGGATCCGTTGGTGCCATCTAACTGACCCAACAACTGATGTGATATTGATCGTGATTCATTTGATGCAAAATTGGTGGT
>CM038795.1:115491226-115570049 GCA_021764765.1 Vicia sativa | reverse complement strand
GTTGTTGTTTGCGGGAATTAAGTTGAAGCTAAGTGGGGAGAATCTTTGCTTCTCGGATGTGTTTAGTTGAGATATCATATTAGTATACTACTAATGGATACGATTACAAGCGTTGTGAAGGCCTTGTCATTTCTCGAATCGAAGGTGGTAAAATTTTGATTTGGTTGTTTGACAGAGTTGGGATGTATTGGAAAGAATAGTTGCTATGAGGATAGAATTTAGTAAGTTGATTGTTTAAGTAGGCCGTGCGGTGGAATTATTGGGATTGATTTAAAGTTGTTGAAGTTGTTGGGTGGTTGGGATCCTTGAATCATGGATGCAAGTTGGAAAAAAAGAATACTATTAATGTTAATGTGACGGTTTAATCTCTATTATGGTTGTCGGTATCTATTGACAAATTGAGGGATGTTAATCTCTTGTTGATAGTGGGCGGGATCATGTTGGATGATATAAAATTGTTTTGCTATCTTAATGGTAAGTAAGTGGTGGATGCTTCGACAAGAATGTTATTAAGGTGAGGATACCATGTTGTACAAGAAAGTAAGTGAGTAGTAGTTGTTACTATATTGCAAGGTGATTGTGTCAAAGTATTGCTTTAAAATGGTTGGCAAGATAATACTTGATTATATTAAGTAATTGGGAGATTGAAGTTTAAGTATTGGATTTAAACTATAATTGAGTGGTTGAATCGAAGGATTGGATGCGAGGTGTGAAGTTAAGGATGGTTGTGTCGGATAGATTTTCGAGGGGCGAAAATATTCTAAGTGGGAGAGTTGTAACACAAGTAATTAAATAAATAATTTAATTTAAGATTATAGTATGTTCGATTTATTTAGTAATTAAGTAAATCGTGAAATGGAATCGTTAATATAATAATCGGGTCAAAATAGTTAGAATAAAAATAATATTAAGATTATTCTATTATTTGGAATTAATGAATTAAATGTAGTATATATTTATTATGAGGATAAATTAGTATTTATGAAGAAATTATTTAATAAACCAATTTTATTAGAAGCTACTATATAAATTGAGTAACCTAGTAAAATAAGGAGAAAAATATTGCTTGCAAAACAAAAGAAGACCTAGCCATATTCGTAGGAGAAAGCAGAAGAGAGAAAGGAAGAAAAGTTGGAAACAAGGGTTGCTAGGAGGGATCTGTTGTCCAGAGTTCCGTTATTCCGTCAATTTGTCAATCCACGGTAAGGGGTGGGGTTCGGGTTTATAATCGATTGTAGGATAATTTTTATGTGGGGTTTAGAGCTACGTAATTATCTGCTAATCTTATTTAAATCGATGAATATATGTCTTTGAATGATTTATATTGCTTGGGTTGAAATCTGTATTATCTACAATTAACATTATGAGTGTCGATGCAATATTTGGTGTTGGAATAAATCTTGTGGAAAAGTAAGAAAGTAAGAAAATTGCAAGCTGCCATAAAGAGGCTGACCGCCCCTGGAATAAAGAAGGGAGGAGGTGACCGCCTCGGGGATAAAGGAAGGAGGCGTCCAGTCTCCTTGTGTGAAGGGGTGGGAGCCGACCGCCCCGGATGTGGAGGTGTGAGTCAGTTCTTGCTCCGTTGGCTGTTACGGTTTTGTTTATTTTGGCTTAGGAGTATAGTGTCTTAATATGTTTTAAGGATAGTATTACATGATAAACAATACTATTAGCGATTTATAGATAATTATACGAGTAAAATATTTAGCAACAATGAAACAATAGCGAGGCGGTGTAAAAATTAAATGCGAATTGATAAATTATAATGCGAAATTATTAATGAGCTATCGGAATTAATTAGTAGAATAATTAGAACTAATTCGATGTTGCGAAACTAAAATACAGTCTGAGGAATAATCTTATCGATTGAAATAAGCGGAGCAAATAGTTCATCGATTGGGCGAAACTTTGCGGGATAGTTCAGTATCGGGTAGTTAATTAAAAGCAGTGTTATTTAAATGCATAAATCGCGTTAGTTGTGATTGATGATACAGCGAATTATTGTTGTTTATATACAAATTGGATGACCTAAGAATCGTGAGGCTTAAATGGCCAAAGTCGGAAAATGAAATTGATTGAATTAAATTATAATTGTATTGTTGTTGATATTGCTAATTGTTGTTGAAGTTGTTAATTATTGTTGAAGTTGATTATATTAATTATAAGTTGTATTGTTGTTGCGTTGTTAATTCTTTGTTGAAGTCGAAGTTGATCGTGTTGATTAAGTTGATCACGATTAATGCATGATTAAATTCTTTATTGTTTTAAGTTGTTGATGTTGTGGTCATTGTATCATAAATAGCATGTGCATTATTAAGTTGGCATGGATTGACACCGTTGTAAGTTGAAGGCTTATGCCTTGTTGAATGCCTCGATAACTGGCATATTTCACGTTGGAATTTTGCTCAAATGGATCCACATGCATGCATCTGTCAAATCGTCATGGTCGCATTATTTAAGTTATTGTTGATTATTATGTTGTTTAGGAATATAAATGCGTTGTTGATTAAAGTAGTAATTATTGTATGTTTCTTTACTTAAGCATATGAATTATCGTACTTTCGCTTATATTATTCGATATCTCACCCTTTCTATTTTTGTTGGCGTTACCTTGATATTGGTAGCGTGCGGTATTCAGAATGGAAGAATTAGTTGATGTTGGTCCAAGTCGGTGTCTTTGCTCTGATACGTAACACTCGGGGGGACGTTTGGTCTATGCTGTTTATAATGTTGACTTTTGTTGTTATTAGTATAATTTGTTGAATCCTAAGTGATGTTGTGAAATAAAAAGTTGTTAAGTATGTTGAAAGTCGAGACAAGATGTTTCAAGTTGCTATTAGTATAATATAATCAGGTTGTATAACTATGAATTCCATTGCGTAGTAATAAAAAATATTTTGTTTGAAAGTTATTGCAAGTTGTTATGAGATTCTCAGAATTAAAAAGTGTTATGTATCTTATCTGTTTGTGTTGTTAATGTTGAAATGTGGCATCCATGTTTTGTTGAAAATTTTAATTACTCGATTTTCGATATATTTTCAGTAAATTTGGATTGGAAAGAAGGAATCTTTGTCAAAATAGTGATTTTACTACGAGGGTCGTGGAACCCAGTTGCCACCAAGAGGCAAGTTACCTATGTATTTTACGTAAAATGGGATTTTGGGTGCAGACGGTTTCCCTATGGAGAACTTGGGTTCCGGTGTATTTCAGAGCGTGTTTTCTCATGAGTGTAGGAACCCGTTTCCCCTGGAGAACCATTACTTACTGTTACTTTTGAAAAATAATAAATTTTAAAAATTCATAACTTTCAAACCGTAAGTCCGTTTTATTCGCCATTTTGGACGTTGTTTCTTAAATTAAATACTCTATTTTATTAAATGAAGAAAATAACAATAACTTGATTTTATTTTGAAAAGTATTGATTTTCAGACTTGTGGTTATTCGTATTTTTACACTTGATGGGTAGGCATTGATATGTTGTTTTGTGATGATGTATGTGTGCATATCGATATTTGTATGCTTATGTTTGTGATAAATTATTAATTGTGATTAATTGCTTTGCATGTTATGCTATTGATGACGTACGGGATAAATGATTGTATTATGTTTTGGTTGATGATGTGCATGTTTATGCGATTGGATGTGTTCCTGATAAATGATTGTATCATGTTTTGGTTGATGATGTTGCATGCTTGATGATATGCATGTTTATGCGATTGGATGATGTTCATGATAAATGATGGTTATCATGTTTTGGTGATGATGTTGCGGTAATTGCTTGTGCATGTTTATGCTGTTCGATGATGTTCATGATAAATGATGGTTATCATGTTTTGGATTGATGATGGTTTATGATGTATGATGTTATCATAACCTGTGTTGAATGTTGCATGATTTTATGATGTGCATGCATATGCATTCTGGTGGTAGCTAATTCCCATTGTGTGGAATTAGTGAGTATTGCCAATAACTGTTCTCGGGTGATTAGGGTGGTGAGGTTGAATTCATGTCCGGGTGATTATGAACGAATCAATGTAACTGTATCCGGGTGATTATGGATCAGTGTGTGACTTAGTTCACTTTTGGTACTGTCATACCCCAAATTTTGACCTAATATACCACCTTACATTTGCATTGTTGCCAACTATGCAGTTAACGACGTGTAATGGTATAGCATTCGAGTCAAAATTAGGGTTGCATCGATTTTCATCGATTCTTGAGCCAACCAATTAGGGTTTGAGATTTTCTCACTCCATTTGATCTATCTTGATCAAATCATCGACCTTGATCCTCGGATATCCATTTTCTCATAGATCGATCGGATCGACGATTAGGGTTTGGTCGAGCATAGGCATTCTCACGATTTTTGAGCGATAATTGACTTTTTGGATAGAGATTGGTCATTATATCTTAGATATAACATCTTGACCTAATTTACGGATTCAAAACATCACGAGGTTCACGAATTCATCGGTCGATTTGAAGCGTTTGATGAAATTTCATACGCATAGAAAAGTCAAACTTTGACTTTTGGTCAAATTTTCAAAACAAAACTTTTCAATCATCAAAATACTTCAAATGATCCATCATGATCATAAAAATCAAAGAATTTGGAAAAGTCAACAAAAGTCAAAATTTCTATAACTTAGAAAAATTTCTAAGTGTTGAAATTTCACATTTTCAAACTTCAAGCCATTGTTTCACCTAGTTCCAATTGGAATTTGAAAAACTCAAAACATGAAAGTTGTAGATCATGGAAAAATCTTTCCAAAATGTCCAAGAACTCTCAAATCCATGAGTCTAGCTACACTTTTGAATTTGAAATTTAGAGCTCAAAATCCATAATTTTCAAGTACACTTGTAAAATTATAGGTCATTTGTGTTTTACATTTAAACCACTTGCCACCTTGCCAAATTGACTCATCAAACTGATAAACATCAGTGAAAGTGATGATTGAAGATTGGATCAAGTTTGGATAAATTCACACATGGTAAAGGAACCTTCCTTTTGCTTTACAAATGACAATCTTGCCCTACAAGCTTTCTTTGAATATCCAAATGCCATGTACTTCCTTGCCTAACAATTCAGACTTTTGGCCTATAAAAGGATCACCATTTCAAGAGAAATCAACACCAAGAAACTTCACAAAAACATGCTTTCTTCCACTTTCTTGAAAATCAAGCAATTAGACAAAATTGCCAAACATAGCATTTTCAAAATCGATTGAAAACATGATGATCTTTGGTGTCATACATGTTGTATAATCATTAACAAACTTGTTGCAAGCCTAAAATCAAACTGAACTAAGCTTAAAACCAGTTTTCAATTTCCATTTTCAAAACTTCAAAACTGACTTAGGAATCGAATTTCAAGTTTGGCTGGAGAAATTGTTGTTCTAATGATCGAGACACAATCCATATACATCATGGAGTTGATCCAAAACAAGAACAACAACACTAGCGCTTTTACATCGATTTCGGTTTTGTTTTCAAGCTTGTGCGGGTCGACACGTAGAACAATCGGTTTGATTCAAGAGGTGCGAGGCCATCCTCATAGCATCCTTACATGCCGTTGGTGCTCTAAAGATCAAGAAATAACAGCTGGAAGTGCTCTAGAACAGAATTCGATCTCAACTTTTCCAGGTTAGAACACGAACTTCAAACTCCATATTCCTTGCACCAATTGAGAAAAGCTCTTGGCCATTTGTTTTACGCACTAATAACGAATGATAACCCTCAACAAAATCAAACAATCATGAGCAATCCATCATTTAATTTGAAAAATCGGTTTTAGGGTTCATAAGTGTTCTTGAATCAAAATCATTACGGGCTTAAAATAAATAAATTAACATATGCCATCGTGTTCGTGAGGAAAAAGCAGTGACTTTGATGTTTACATCGTCCAATTCCATTGAGAAGCGAGGGAGATAGCTTGGATCAATCAATGAAAATCAAACACAAACCAGGAAAATTGGCGTGTTCATATGTTCTTGATTTTAAATTTTCAAATTAACCAATATTATATCAACGTGTTTTAATCCACTAACACATTCAAGCGCGTTGGCCTAGTGGTTGTATGCTTGCCCATAAGTTCTTTACGCCACGTGGTACACCTCAAGGTCATGGGTTCAAAACCAGCAAGACCATTTTTCATTCATTTTCACAAAACTTCAATATTTTCATGTTTTTTATCAAACTTCAACAATTTTTAACCAATCAAAACTTCTCATTTTGAGATGATTTTTGCACACTTGTCATTTAATATATATATTTTATGATTATGTCAAAAATCCAAAAATATTTTCATCGATTAAATTTTAATCGAGGCAGCGATGTTACGAACACTTTTTCAAACCTCCTTAAAGGTGAATTTTCAAGTTTTCGACTTCGATTTTTTCAAAACTTTTCATAAATGAACCTCACATTTCAAAACATTTTCAAAACATTTTCAAATCATTTTCAAAACATTTCATCAAACTTGCATCTTTTACCATAATCGATCCGATTTAAAGCGATAAAAGCGATTTTGTCTTCTCTCGAATTTCTCGATCGATCATGGGCCTCCCTTATGGTGTAAGTCCAACCCTTTATGTACATACTTAGCTTTATTTGTACATATTCAAAACATCTTTGTCAATATTCAAACATAAACAAATTTCTTTCATTTGTTTTCATTCGTTTAATATCGTGAATCCATTGGTTTCTAAAGGAAGTTTTCTCTGAGCAAATTTTCTTTTAAACCAATGGGCCTCCATCAGTGTAAGTCCCATAACATTCTTTTATGTACATAATATTTCCTTGTACATATCAAACTTTTGTCAAACATTTTTTAAACAAACTTTTTATACATACATAACACGGATACTTCTTTTCAAACACTTTTTATACATGCATAACACGGATACTTCTTTTCAAAACTTTTTTATACGTACATAATCAGATACTCTTTCTTTGAAAATACTTTTCAGATAAACTTTGATCAATCATTTCTTTCATCTGTACATTTACACTAAATACCATTGGTATTGAAAGGAGCATTATTCCTGGGCGCTTTCAAATCAATGGGCCTCTCTTCTGATGTAAGTCTGACCCTCCTATGTACATCCATCTTTATCATGCATAAAAACTCGTTCGTGTACATATTCATTTCCTTGTACAGTTCAAACTTGTAAATAATCAAGTTACGCTCGTTTCAAGCGTTCGTTTCACGGACACTTGTTTATATTTCATAAAGCTTCGTAAATAAACATCATGCATTGTTTATATTTCCTTCATAAACTCCTGTGAATACATATCACACACACACTGTTTATACAACTGTCTAATAATAACATAACAATTAGACTAATCAATAGGTTCCCACAGTATAGCCTCGCTTGGGCTTCATACAAGACAACTCATCACCGGTTGAGTTTAGCCTCCGCTTGGGCTTCATACAAGACAACTCATCACCGGTTGAGTTTAGCCTCGCTTGGGCTTCATACAAGATAACTTATCCCAGCATGGGTCGGCCTTCTCTTGGGCTTTATACAAAGAAACTCTCACAAGAGTTAGCCTCGCAGGCTTCATATAAGAACACTCCCTGTTGAGTCGCCTCCTCTTGGGCTTCGTTCAAAAGAACTCCTCATTGAGTTTAGCCTTCTCTTGGGCATCATACAATGAAAGAGGCAGAAATCTCTTAACAACCTCTGAGCAACTCGATTTTCAAAAATCTTTTAAATTCTCGGCGTGAAATCGCCACCTAATTTTATTTATTCCAAGGAAAGGAAAATATAGATAAAACCCAAAACAAGCGGATAAGGCGGTCTACGTGACCAAAAATTGGGATCGGGAGTCGGTTATGTAAGGGGAAGGTATTAGCACCCCTTACATCCATCGTACTCGATGGGACCCATTTAATTCTACGCGTTTGTGTGTGTTTATTGCTAAGTTATGAATACCAAAAGAAAAAGAATTTGTTTATTATTATTTTGAGTTTGACACGGTTTCAGAACCGCGTGCCTACATATTCCCTCGTGCAATGGGAAAGTCAAAACTCTGTAGTTCCTCTTAAAAAGGTTTTAAGTTTGTTGTTTTGATTTTATAAGAAAAATCGTGCATTTAGACATTTTAAATACTTTGAACTAGGACTTGTTTTGTTTGTTTGAAGGCTTAAGTCCTCATTCGTATTTAAAGCGACTATTACACCTCTTTATCCGAAAGAGTTTTACAATCGCATATGAGCGATAAAGAATTTGAATGAGTTGAATTGTTTTTATGTGGATGAAAAAGTACCGAACAACGAGGCTAGCGTCTCACGATTCAAATACTAGAAACAGGAGCGAAGTTCGCCCAAGTCGTCTATCACCCAAAAGTTTTCTTGAGAAAAGTGAAGTGAAAGCGAGTTCACGTTATTTAGGAGTCTTTAAGCCACGGGTCTAGCGTCCAACGACTTAAAGACTAAAGTTTGTTTAGGGACAAGTTTTTAACAACTAGTCTAGCGTCTACGGCTAAAAACTTGTACTTTATTATGAAAAATTCGAAAAATGCACTCGACGTTGGATCGAGGTTTGAAACTTTATTACAAAAGTGTTTTTGCGATGCGAGTTCTGGTTAATTGAACATATGGTCCTAAGGTGCGATAATGGAAAAGAACAAACAATTGTATACAAGAATTAAATAAAGCAAGTAAATAAATTAAAAGCCCATACAAGGTGGCTTAAACAAACTTATTGTGTAGGTGTATACGAAATAAATTTAATCGACTAATTAAGCGAAACTTAATCAAGTAATTAGTTTAATAAAATTAATTAGGTAAACTAATTAATTTTAAATAACCTAATTAGATAATTAAATAATGTTTAACTAATCAATTAAAGTTTCATTGTAAGCCCAAGAAGCGTGGTGTGTGCAAAGATGTGTGGCCGTTGTGACACTTCAAAGCTTTGTCAACTCGGGGTTAAAAGATGGCTCGCACAGTATTAGTTTTCTTTTTAAAAATATTTGGTTTGTGCTTTGTGAATGAATAATTTAAACAAATAAAGCAATAAAAATATCTACTGATTATTACAACAAGTGGAGAATGGGGTACATAATTACAAATGGGGATGACAAAAATAAATTACAAATCCATATAAATGTACAAGTAAAATAAATAATAATTCAACAATTAAAAAAAATATAAGATTAATACTAAGACTATTTAGCAATAGAAAATATATTTAGTTATTTTGAAATATAAATAGAAAAGAAATTTAAATCTAACTTATTATTTTATATTTTTTTGGTGTTATTTTTTCTAAGAAAATACTTTAGTAAAAAATAAACATCTGAAAGAAAATTATAAGAATATTTAAAGCAAACAAAAATAAAAGAACTAATTATAGGCATAAGTGGTGTGATTCGGATCTAGGGGTGTTAGGAAAAAATAGACGCTAGGAGTTATTACGGCGAGAGAGTAGGTGGCGTTTGAGTTTGAGAGTGAGAGACGAGGGAGTTTGGTGTGCAAAGGGAGATTGTTTTGAAGTATATGGTGGTGGTTATTAAGATGGGAGATGGAGGAAGTATGTTTGGAACTATGTAACAGGATGAAAAAAGGAGATTAGATGGTTTGATGAGGGGTGAGGGAGAATATGGCAGTGAGTGGATGGAGAAGAGACCAAGAGGAATTTCAGTAGATCTGTTTTTTAGCTATCCGCCGCTCTTGCCTCCTTACGTTTTTTTTTTCTATTACTAACATAACATACATATATATACATTAAAGATTAGGTTTAACAATTTTTAAAAATGCCAAAAATATCCTTTTACCAAAATGGGCCACAAAGCCCAAAAAATTAAAAAATAATTTATCCAACAACATTTTTATTTGAATTTTTGGAGATAAAAATTGTACATTTAAAATTGTCAAAAATGATATAAATTCGAATACTAAATTATATAAAAAAATAAAATGAGCACATTAAAATAAACTACGGATCTCAAAGATTAAAGAAAAATTATCAAAATGATTAAAATTGAAATAAAATGATAATAAATAATATCCAATTGTAAAACACTTACGGTTAAAAACAAGACACCAAACTATACGAAAAATTAGAGAGAACACATTTTCATGATCTACGCAACACGTAGATTCATAAAGCAGTGAGTTAAAGGAGAAAACTTGAAATATTTTCCCGCTAATTTTTCCATACGATGTCGAATCTTTTAACGGTATGTCTACAAAACCGAAATATCAATATCATCGACATATAATAAACTTAACATAGTGCAATAAACAGGTAGAGAGATAAAAATGAATGAAGTAAAATAACAGGTATTTTACAACTACAAAACGATGCAAATGTCAATTTAAATTGACTTTTGGTCAACTTAAATACGACTAATGATGCAAATGCGATGAATGAGTGACTGCTTTTTTTTATATAAACAGAATGTAAGTAGAAAAATAGCGGGGTAAAATTGGGTGCGACGGTTTATTCAATCATCTTAAACACGATAAGTGAGAAGCGGCGACTTTCGAGCGTTCAATGAAGAGGATTGAATACCGAAGAACGAAATTTGCCTACGGAAACCAAAGCCACAATAGAAGCGGATAACATATATTGGCTACAGGCCAAGAGCAAAGAAGAAAACTTGCTAAGCATTAGCGGAATGCTTTAACACAATTACTAGGAGATTTTAACAACAGGGATAACAGTATAGAAATGACTTTGACGACAATTTGAATGAAAATGCTATGAGAAGAAAGCGACCTTCTCAAGCGAAAGAAAAACAACCAAAATTGAAAAAAATTGACATGGTGAGAACTTAACAAAGAGTTCTCGATAACTAAGGAATACACAAACCTTAAACAAAATCGAAAATGACATGATTGAGAACTTAACAAAGAGTTCTCGATTGACATGATTGAGAACTTAACAAAGAGTTCTCGAAAACTAAGGAATACACAGAAACCTTAAACAAAATTGAAATGACATGATTGAGAACTTAACAAAGAGTTCTACGAACTAAGGAATACACGAAACCTTAAGCGAAATTGAAAAATGACATGATTGAGAACTTAACAAAGAGTTCTACGAATGACAAGAGATTGAGAACTTAACAAGAGTTCTCTGAATAGATGGCTTAGAACAATATCGAATTGTTGGTGCAGTCACGAGGAGCCATGGCATCTTGAATGTCTTTGATCGTGTAACCTCCGAGTTACCCAGAACAAAATCGATGGCGCTTTAGAGTACAATTCTCGGGGATAAACAAAACAATATCTAGCACACCGGCATGATATAGATGTTTATGAAGTCGGTAAATCTTGTTTCGATATTTATGCGATGAGAGATCTTCTTGAACATGTCGGACATGTTGAACAACATCTGAGTTGACAAGATCTTCAATTTGTATGCAAATAGCTTTACCGTTGATAGAAGAATCGATTCAGCGCTTTGTTGAAAAACTTCTAGGGTAATGAGCTTGATTTGCGACATTGTATGGACAATGCGTTGCGCAAGTGGATATGGAGATCAACGTCGAGTTGGAGAAATATCTTGAGATTGAATAAACATCCCACGATGGACATTTATTTGTTGAGTAGTTGATAACTTCTTTGAAATAAGCACGAAGTTTGATGTAATTTTACGAGAACAACTTAGAGGAGTATATTGTGGAAGCCACTTGCCAATATTTCTTTGAGAAGATTCTTGTCGAAGAAATCTTTGAAAATACCAAGAATAATATTGTAGTAATCCTTTGAAGGAGACTCACTTGGGAGTAAATAAGCTTATTGGGAAACCGTAAGAAAGCGTGTGGAAAATTATTTGAGGATTCCGGTTGAATAATTTCTTGACATTTGAGTCCGTCTGAAAGAGACAACATTTATTTGGGAAGAAATCGATTGGAGAAACCATCGAGTTGTTGAGATCCATACAAGTATACCACTTGTGTCGGAGAAAGGAGAATAATTATATCGAGAACTAATCCTTCAAATTTGATCCTTACGAGGATATTTGATTCGAGTTGAAAAACCTACAAAACAAATAGCGAAGCTAATGCATGAGTATGATATGCATGATGTGATTTTTCTAATGCAAATGATGCATGATTTCTTTGTTGAGAGAAGGGAGGCGTCCTGGGAATCAATTGAGCGATCTTGTTGTCATAAGAGTTCACTTGGGGATGATCGATCGATTCTACGGGAAGAGACTTCATTGGAGAGTTGACACTCTTGTCGATTATACATCACCCAGCGTTCACAGCCTTTGGGAGAGAACTAAGTTTCCATTTGAGAAATAGTCTTACGGTTGCACTTAACTTTACGAAAGATCCGAGTTGTGGGGTTTATGCATGAATATATTGTACATGATATATACGAGTAAGCGACATGACTAATGCATGCGATGACTTATGTAATGATTTATGAATGCATGCATGTATCATTAGATGTGTGCCAAATAAAATTTGACCTTGAAGGAAAAATCGTCAGGCGAGGCGATTTTAAGTTAAACCACAGGCGGAGCGGTGAAAATATTCTAATCAACGGGCAGGCGGTGAAATGATTTTAACCACCGGACGGAGCGGTGAAAATATTCTAATCAACAGAGGCGGTGAAATGATTTTAACCACCGGACGAGCGGTGAAAATATTCTAATCAACAGGAGCGGTGAAATGATTTTAACCACGGACGAGCGGTGAAAATATTCTAATCAACGGGCGAGCGGTGAAATGATTTTAACCACGGGCAGGCGGTGAAAATATTCTAATCAACGAGACGAAGCGGTGAAATGATTTTAACCACCGGACGGAGCGGTGAAAATATTCTAATCAACGGGAAGCGGTGAAATGATTTTAACCACCGGAAGCGGTGAAAATATTCTAATCAACAGACGACCGGTGAAATGATTTTAATCAATCGACGGAAGCGGTGGAATGATTTTACCAACAGGAAGGCGGTCCAACGTACCAAACAAAGTCGATTTTAAATGGCACGGGATGAGATGCATAATTGACAATGCATGAAGATGCTTTGTTTGTTGGTTAAGACCAAGAAAGATTCTTGAAGCAAATTTCCCATCAAAGGAAGTTGTTAGCATGATTCCACCACTCAAATTGAGCATTGCGGCTATTGACACTTGAGAGGAGAATTTAGGCAGCTTGAAGATCTGAGCGAAATTGTCCGTATATAATAGCCCCAATCATTGGTTATCGAGATTTGCTTTGGGAGGATGCGGAGCGACTTCTGAATCCGATATTTGAGATCTTGCCCAGAATCTTAAATTCCAATGCAAGATGCCACGATTGACAAATCCTTTGAGAGATATTAGTATCTCGATGTGACGCCCAGATTGGTGAATCGTGAAGATTTGACTTCACTATGCTATAGAAATAGCATGAACCAAAATGCTCCATGGAAAGACTCAAAGCGTTGAGGTGGCTCCCACGATTGTGAGAATCTTGGAGCGACATGCCCCAACTAAGCGCTCTTTGAGAAAGTCCAAATCACTTGTTGATTGCTCTTTAAGGACACGCCCCAGTTAGCGAAATTCGAATTTGAATTTCAATTCGATTGCCCCAGTTAATAGAATCTTAAGAAAACAACTTGTGATGCACACAAAGTCCTTAAACATCACCTTGATACAAATAGCGCTAACTCAACGAATAATCAAGCTTCTTCTTTGGGCAAAGTTAAACTCTTCCGATGTTCATTATGAGAACTTCTTTAATGTCAAATAATTGTTTTACATGTAGAAGAATGTTTATTATGACAATTATAATGCAACATATATGTGTCTTGAAGTTTCGTATGAAAAACATTAGGACCTCTTTTTTTGTGGTGAAACACTTTTAGAGTGCAACGTTGAAATTTTTTCTTGATGAAAGAAAAGACAAGCATGTGATACCAACACGAAACTTAACACGTCTTTGTAGGAGTCGGGTAAACGATCTCTTTGTCGTATGCTTTTGAGTTAACCCATGCTTCAATTAGGACTTTTGAGGGTTATGCGTGGCTTGGTTCACGGGTTTTTTAGAAAAAGGATTTTTAGGTTCAAGATATTTGGTGCCCGCCCATTCTCCATGATGTTCTTCAGTCCTAAATTCAATTATCCTGATACAAGCACTCATCTCTCGAGAGGTGTTTATGATGGTTGAGGAACCGATCTGAGGTTTCTTGGACACGACAGATCCTCTCATTTGTCTTTTGGCATTTGACCACACAACTTGTTCTTTGTTGAGAATCCTTTGCATTTCAGGATCTTACCTGACTTTTGCCTAAGCGACTTATTACTAAGTTTCGACTTAGCGGGCTCTTTGTCTTTTTCTATTCATTTTTGAACAAGTCGTGGATCATGCACAACCTTTGATTTGTTAAAAGTGATGTGACTGTCTGAGTCCTGAGGGGTCGTATTGTCATATGTTGACCTTCTGATGTGCGAGAGATACCCAACAAGGTATCATTCTCCTTTGATACACACTATTGATAGATGGAGGTCAACTACTATGGTTTTGACCTTTCTCAACCTTTTGAAGGACAGCCATTGTTGTATCCTTTGATGCTTACTCTCTTGATGAGCTCTGAACGCTCGATCAGAATAGCTGAACACTACCATACGGGGTTGAAATGATGAGGTTTTCGAGCAGAAAAGAAACTCCTACTTGAGGCTCGAAGGGGTTAACGAGGTCTATCTCCTTATAACTCGGTGTTTGGGGATTTGAAACAAGGCACATACATCATTAGCGAGGTTACTACTCAAAAGCACATGACTAGAGACGGCATTTTTAATCATCGTCATCCTCCCTCCAATCTTTGCCTAGGCGAAATGATTGGTAACGTTGGTATCGAAATGCTCGCAAATCATTTAAAGAGTGATAACGAATGGATTGAGTGACAACGAATGGATTACTTCAAGACAACCATACTCGTTGTATTAAGATTAATAAACAAACATGTTTCTACATGCAAACAAAAGTTTAAACAATTAAACAAGATACATATGAAAATGCAGTAAAGAAATAAAAGCATCGTTGTTGAGGAGACTTGAGCTCTGCCTTGACTTGTTGATTCAGACGAATTTCAGTGGTCTTGGTGCTCACTTGAGTACGGGGTTGCCATTCACAAACAGATTCCCACCTCGAAGAGTCAAATACTTCTGGTCAATCAACTGTTGAACCTTGGCTTTGTAAGGATTGCAATCCTCATTAAGTGTCTCTGCCGGCATGGTACCACATCGTGCATTATGATCATATCGTGGCGGGAATAACTTTGGTGGCTTAATGAACTTGGGAACCACCAGCGAGCTTTGAATCGAGATATGGCGAGAAGTTGTTTGGAGTCCTTGGAATGGGATCAAGAGGAGCATTCCTTCTTTCCAAGTACTTGAGGTTTGCGTGGATTACGGCGTTGACTTTGATATCCCGACCTTGAACTTGTTTCTTTGCATGAGGAGTGCCCATGGTTTACAGTGCGTGGACCGAGAAGCATCGGTCTTGATCTTGAACATTTGCTACTGACGGAGGTTGACCATAAGGTATAGGAGGTGGAGCTTGGAGCTTCCCAAGTGCATTGGTTTCATAATCCTCCTCTTCCATTTGAGAACCTCTGAAGAATTCTTCCTCATCGACTTGGCTACTCGAGGCATCTTGAGTTTTCCACTTTTGAGACCGCCTTGATCGTTCTCCCACGATCACTAAGTCGGAGAAACTTGAAGATGTGCAACCTATCATTCTTTCAAAGTATGAATTAGGTAAGGTATTCAAAACAAGTCAACCAACTCCTATCGAGCATTGGTGGTTTAACTCGGGCGAACTCTCTCCATCTTTGAGCATACCTTGAGCGACTCGTTAATATTGGAGAAAGATTACGTAATTGGATACGGGTTGGAGCCATGGAAAGGTTGAACTCGTATTGTTTCGGGAATGAGGAAGATAAGTCTTTCCAATTGTGAATATCCTTTTCTCCATTGCGTGTACCAATCCGAGATGCCCACTAAGGCATCTTGAAAACAATGGATGAGAAACTTTTCATCATGAGCATATCGAGACATCTTGCGAACAAACATCCTCAAATGAGTCTCGGACAACTAACACCTTTGTACTTCTCGAAGTTTGGCATTTTAAACTTTGGTGGAATCGACGTCGACACTAAGCAAAAGTCGGTGACATCTAGACCAATAGTGTCGTTTCCATTCAAAACCCTCAATTGTTCCTTCGGATCAAGACATTAAAAAGCGGTATCTCGAGGAACTACGGTGTTGACCATTGAATCCGTTCCTCGAGGTTTTGCGTGGTTAGCAAACCTAGGCTTAGTTGGTGAGGATGTGGGATACAACCTTCTTGGACAGTTGATTGCCTTTGGACCGTAGGGATTGCGTTAGATTGAACATTGAGCACCAATTGAGGTTGAATAGGATCATCCACATGCAGAGGAGAATCGTACATTGGATTATACATGATGAAATCACGGCGTGGAGTCCGTAGTAGTATCTTGGGCATCGTCCTCCAGAAGAAGGTCATGGCTTCCAACATTTGATCCACCTTGTCTTTCACACCTTCAGGTCTTCTCTTATCACAACTTGATTATGTTCCAATTGGTCTATCATACTTGCCATGAGTGCAAGAAATCATTAGCCGGGAACAAAGGTGACATGAGCTTTTGTAGTGGAGGAGAAAATGCATGCATGTTGATGAATGCAAATGCATTATTTATTTCTATTTTGAATGCAAATGATTTTTATATTTGTGAATGCAATGCAATGCAATACAATGGCAATGCATATAAGAATGTAATGTGATGCGATACATATTGATGTTATGTGTAAAATTACGGTAAAGTCAAACGACCTGAGGTTTAAAGGGCGGTCGGACATGGTTTCGGCGTCATCCAACAATTCCCAAACAAGGTTGGTTCTAGTGTTTTCATGCTAAATGCTTCTCGGAGTCTCGGATCCCTTTTTGAAATATTATCCACGCGATCGGCCTACGTGGGGATAATACTTCAAGTATACTCGAGCGGCTCTTAAGGATACTCAAAATCCTTTGAGCGGTTGGTTTCGATTTTGGACAACCTAATACTTAGAGTTCTGAGGCCATTTGTCCAAGAATTATTATCGCACTATTATGCGGTGCAATAACTCCTTAAAAGACCAACTCTAAGTTGTGGTCTTCACGTTGATCAAGGAACACGGATGTCCAATGGACCTAAGCTACTCGACCACTCTAGCTTATGTTTCCTAGAAGCACGGGTATTGGGCTTATCTATGAATCATAACCAATAAAATGCCCCAATATCAAAATACATCACGAGGATAGTATAAAGAAATAATAGACAATGAATAGTAAACATCAAAGCAATAAACAAACACAAATGAAGAATTAAATTAGGGTTAACTCGCTTTAAAATTTTCCCAGTGATGTAATGAAGCAACTCGATTTTCAAAATCTTTTAAATTCTCGAAAGCGTGAAATCGCCACCTAATTTTATTTATTCCAAAAGGAAAGGAAAATATAGATAAAACCCAAAACAAGCGGATAAAGGTCGTGACCAAAAATTGGGATGGGAGTCGGTTATGTAAGGGAAGGTATTAGCACCTTACATCCATCGTACTCGATGGGACCCATTTAATTCTACAGCGTTTGTGTGTGTTTATTGCTAAGTTATGAATACCAAAGAAAAGAATTTGTTTATTATTATTTTGAGTTTGACACGGTTTGAACCGCGTGCCTACATATTCCTCGTGCAATGGGAAAGTCAAAACTACGTAGTTCCTCTTAAAAGGTTTTAAGTTTGTTGTTTTGATTTTATAAGAAAAATCGTGCATTTAGACATTTTAAATACTTTGAACTAGGACTTGTTTTGTTTGTTTGAAGGCTTAAGTCCTCATTCGTATTTAAAGCGACTATACACCCTCTTTATCCGAAAAGAGTTTTTACAATCGCATATGAGCGATAAAAGAATTTGAATGAGTTGAATTGTTTTTATGTGGATGAAAAAGTACCGAACAACGAGGCTAGCGTCTCACGATTCAAATACTAGAAACCCGAGGAGCGAGTTCGTGAGTGATCTATCACCCAAAAGTTTTCTTGAGAAAAGTGAAGTGAAGCGAGTTCACGTTATTTAGGAGTCTTTAAGCCCGTCGCGTCCAGCGACTTAAAGACTAAAGTTTGTTTAGGGACAAGTTTTTAACAACTAGTCTAGCGTCTAACGGCTAAAAACTTGTACTTTATTATGAAAAGAATTGAAAAATGCACTCGACGTTGGATCGGGGTTTGAAACTTTATTACAAAAGTGTTTTTCGATCACGAGTTACGGTTAATTGAACATATGGTCCTAAGGTGCGATAATGGAAAAGAACAAACAATTGTATACAAGAATTAAATAAAGCAAGTAAATAAATTAAAAGCCCATACAAGGTGGCTTAAACAAACTTATTGTGTGGTGTATACGAAATAAATTTAATCGACTAATTAAGCGAAACTTAATCAAGTAATTAGTTTAATAAAATTAATTAGGTAAACTAATTAATTTTAAATAACCTAATTAGATAATTAAATAATGTTTAACTAATCAATTAAAGTTTCATTGTAAGCCCAAGAGTAAGCGTGGTGTGTGCAAAGATGTGTGGCGTTGTGACAAAGCTTTGTCAACTCGGGGTTAAAAAGATGGCTCATACAGTATTAGTTTTTTAAAAAATATTTGGTTTGTGCTTTGTGAATGAATAATTTAAACAAATAAAGCAATAAAAATATCTCTTATTACAACAAGTGGAGAATGGGGTACATAATTACAAATGGGGATGACAAAATAAATTACAAATCCATATAAATGTACAAGTAAAATAAATAATAATTCAACAATTAAAAAATATAAGATTAATACTAAGACTATTTAGCAATAGAAAATATATTTAGTTATTTTGAAATATAAATAGAAAAGAAATTTAAATCTAACTTATTATTTTATATTTTTTGGTGTTATTTTCTAAGAAAATACTTTAGTAAAAATAAACATCTGAAAGAAAATTATAAGAATATTTAAAGCAAACAAAAATAAAAGAACTAATTATAGGCATAAGTGGTGTGATTCGGATCTAGGGGTGTTAGGAAAAATAGACGCTAGGAGTTATTACGGCGAGAGAGTAGGTGGCGTTTGAGAGTGAGAGACGAGGAGTTTGGTGTGCAAGGAGATTGTTTTGAAGTATATGGTGGTGGTTATTAAGATGGGAGATGGAGGAAGTATGTTTGGAACTATGTAACAGGATGAAAAAAGGAGATTAGATGGTTTGATGAGGGGTGAGGGAGAATATGGCAGTGAGTGGATGGAGAAGAGACCAAGAGGAATTTCAGTAGATCTGTTTTTTAGCTATCCGCCGCTCTTGCCTCCTTACGTTTTTCTTCTATTACTAACATAACATACATATATATACATTAAAGATTAGGTTTAACAATTTTTAAAAATGCCAAAAATATCCTTTTACCAAAATGGGCCACAAAGCCCAAAAATTAAAAATAATTTATCCAACAACATTTTATTTGAATTTTGGAGATAAAATTGTACATTTAAAATTGTCAAAATGATATAAATTGAATACTAAATTATCTAAAAAATAAAATGAGCACATTAAAATAAACTACGGATCTCAAAGATTAAAGAAAAATTATCAAAATGATTAAAATTGAAATAAAATGATAATAAATAATATCCAATTGTAAAACACTTACGGTTAAAACAAGACACCAAACTATACGAAAAATTAGAGAACACATTTTCATGATCTACAACACGTAGATTCATAAGCATGAGTTAAAGGAGAAAACTTGAAATATTTTCCGCTAATTTTTCCATACGATGTCGAATCGCTTTTAACGGTATGTCTACAAAACCGAAATATCAATATCATCGACATATAATAAACTTAACATAGTGCAATAAGCGGTGAGAGATAAAAATGAATGAAGTAAAATAATGTATTTTACAACTACAAAACGATGCAAATGTCAATTTAAATTGACTTTTGGTCAACTTAAATACGACTAATGATGCAAATGCGATGAATGAGTGACTGCTTTTTTTATATAAACAGAATGTAAGTAGAAAAATAGCAGGGTAAAATTGAGGTCGACGACCTCTATTGGGCTTCAATACAAAGAATCACCCGCTAAGATAGAACCACGAAAGGATGGTTTCCGGTGAAATCACTTTCAAATTCCCAGTAAAATTTCCGGTGAAGTTGCTCTTATTCGAGAAAAGGATGGTTTCTCGGTGAAATCCTTTCAAGCCAAAGCCATATACCTATAGCTTCCTCTTGAGCTTCATACAAGGACCCTCGATGACCCTCGGAATGCCTCCTCTTGGGCTTACAATACAAGGACCCATGGGCTTCTTAAAAGCATCCCTTTAATCCAATCAATTTCTCCTAAGAGATTTAGACATTTATCATCTCTATGGAAGAAGTATCTCATCCATTACATCACATCTGATCAAAACTTTTCAAACTTTTAAACTATTTTCAAACAAAACATCTCTTAACGATAAGTGGTAGCGCTTGTACACTCAAGCAAAACACCAATACTTAGGTTAAAAGATTCAATTTTTTCAAACATCTTTCTTAAACATGTAAGTGGTAACGCTTGTACACTCAAGCAAAACACCTAATACTTACGATGAAAGATTCTAATCAACTTTTCAAAAATGTATGTGATGAAATAGATTAGATACATTTTCATTAAGATGACATTTATGCATCTCTTACTAACATCCGTTGCTTTCCACTAGCATAAGTAGAACTCATTGCTCGACTTTCTCAACATCCTTTTGAGAATCGTGAGCAAGGTCTCATCCTTGCCGAGCAAATTTCTATCTCCTCGGACCAAACAAACCATAGAACCACAGATCCGAGCTACAAATGCTCGATTCCCACTAGGGGATATGTATGAGAAGATCCACGGATCTTTGAGCACAATAATAACAAAACCTAGAATCCCACATAATCTACCGTTTCTTAAAATCCAAGGAGAAACTTTCCCGATCATAGAAATAGCAATTAAAAACACCTGACATATCAAATGTATTCATATATAAAGTAGATAACTACATATATTTAGGGTGCTCCATCTATTCCTTTATATACCAATCCCCTTACTCGGAATCTCCCCGATGCGTTACGTCTAGTTTGCTGAGTGTTCGCATACCAATATCAATTGAGGGTATTTGACTTTCCCTTTTTCATAATCATTAAATCATCTTTCTTGTGTTGAAAATAATAAAGCTTGATGCTCGCGGCATCTTTATAAACAAATCAAAAGATTTAAATCGTTGCGTACCAGAAGATCCGAACTCACGTTCGCATCCTCAGGCGCGTCACCTTTTAACGCGAACAGGTACCACATGCATAGAGTCTTGCATTGCATTTTGTATGGATTATAACATGATAGGATGGTTTCCAGTGTTATAATTTGGTTGTTGTGTTTGATGCATGTTCATGACTTGTGTTTTTGTGGAATGAAGGATTGAATCTATTATGCTAAATAAGGTGAAGTAATAGCTTATGAAGTTCTATTTATTTTATGAATTTATAATGCATGTTAATTATGATGTAGTCTCACCCTTACTTTGATAATTTCAGATTGAAGCTTTAGCGGCTTAGGAATTGGTGAGGATAACTCGTAGAGCTGTATTTTTATTTTATCGTGTGTTAGTGTAATGCTCTGATTTGTAACACTAGGGGACGTTTGTCTTTAGAGTTACTATTAAACTCTTAAATTGTTTAATTGTTTTAGTTGGATAATTATTTGATGGATTAAGGTGTTGACCTTTTGGTGGTATTTGATATTTTGAATTATCCAAGTTTTGAATAAATAATTCCCCTGTGTTAAAAATGTGTTGATTAAATTATGTTCCTCAGCTAAGTATGGGATATGTACTAAAATTTTATATTTTTAAATCAATTGTGATGCCCTTGATGACATCTTAACTCTGAGTTATTTATATTATTCGCGGGGTATTTAGAAGGGTGTTACAATAGTGGTATCAGAGCATAGTCGGTCGTTGTGACTAGTGTCTTAATGTCATTATTCCTTTTGTATACGACATGTGTGTGAAACACTTGTTGGTACCTTGTTTTGTAACTACTTGGTTGCATGAGTGGTTTAGAAGCAAGTGGGGGAGAAACTTTACTTCTCCAAGATGTTCTGGTGTGAAGAGTTGGATCGATGTGCTATTGATTACATGAGTGTAAATGTTGGTTAGACCGTGTGGTTTCCCGAATTCGGAGGAAGTGTGAATTCAAGAATTCAGTCTAACGGTCAGATAGAGTGCTCTTAAGGGGTAACAATCAGGTACTTGTGTTGTTCGCATCTTTGGGAGTGGAGGACGATGTTATGGATAATGATGCTCTAGTTAGGTATGAGTGTTGATGTTTCCTGGGAATAATAGTGACTCATCGTTAGAGCAAGATGTTAGATTAGCTTGAAGTTATCATTTGGTCGAATGTTTGAAGTTAAAACAAGTGATTATGAATTGTTTTGATGAGTCGATGCATATTCTTGTGCTAGAAGATATTTGGTAAGTAAGAAGGATAACTCTTAGAAGATGAAGCTTGGGTGGTTGGAATGTTTCAACACTTCCGGTTGATCGTGAAGTTGTCAGTGTTGAGTTACCTCTTTGTGTTTTTAAAAAGATTGATTGTGTTAGTGTCAATGGTTGCTACAAAGTATGCAATTGTGTGAATTGGTTATTGGAATTGTAACTTGACGCAATTAATCATGGTGAATGGTGTGTGTTGTGGTATATTAAAGCTAGGATCTCAGAATTGTGTTGGAGTTGTTAAAAGACAAGAAACTTTATGTGAAGTTGTCTAAATGTGAATTCTGTTTGAGTGAAGTAAGATTTCTTGGTAATGTGATTTCCAAGAATGGTATTGTTGTTGACCCTACAAAGGTAGAAGTGGTATCTCAGTGGGAAGCGCCGAAGAATGCTTCTAAAATCCGTAGTTTTCTTGGTCTTGCAGGTTACTATAGAAAGTTTATTGAGGGATTTTCGAAGTTAGCATTTCCATTGACTAAGTTAACAAGAAAAGGGCAAGTGTTTGCATGGGATGCGGAATGTGAGAAAGGTTTTCAAGAGTTGAGAAGGAGGTTGACTAGTGCTCGATCTTAATTTTTCGAATCTGGAATCTTTTATTGTATCTTGTGATGCTTCAGATGGGTTTAGGTGGTGTTTGATGCGAATAAGCGGTAGTAGCTTATGCTTCAAGACGATTGAAGATTCATGAAAGGAATTATCGACTCATGATTTGGGTTGGCGGTAGTATTTGTTTTGAAATTGTGGAGACATTATTTGTATGGTTCTCGATTTGAAGTATTTAGCGATCACAAGAATTTGAAATATCTCTTTGATCAGAAAGAACTCAATATGAGGAAGAGAAGATGGTATAGAATTGTCTTGATATCTTAATGGTGCATAAAGTGATGAATATGAATGAAAATTAGTTGAAGCTTGTGGACCGTATAAGTTGACGGAGACTCAATAAAGACAATGAATTAAGATGGATGATCGAGTTGCACCTGTTAATGTGATGCGGTAGTGTTTATGTTGTGTTCTTGATGGAAGTGAAGGAAAGACTAAGAGTAATGAGTTACCCGTTGCGAATGAATTTCCCAAAGTTTTTCTAGAAGATGTTGGTGAGTTTCCACCTGAGAGAGAAGTGGAATTTGCTATAGATTTGATTCCTAGAACTAGCCCGGTGTCGATGGCGCCTTATCGCATGTCGACATCGAGTTAACTAAATTGAAGAAGCTATTGAATGATGTGTAGACAAATAGATTGTAAAACCAAGTGTATTGTTTTGAAGCTCTAATTTCATTAGTCAAGAAGAAAGAAAGTAATATGAATTGTGTGTGGGTTTCTGATAACTGATTAATGTGGTGATTGAGATTAAATATCCATTTCAAATGATTGGTGATTTGATGGATCAATTGGTAGGAGAATATGTCTTTAGTAAAGTTGAATTGAGGTTAACTTACCTCCATATTTAGGTTAAGGATGAAGGTAGTTAGAGAGGAGCTTCTAGAACTCAGTATAGGCAGGTTAAATGTTGCGATGTGAGTTTCAGCTTCGAAAGGGAGTAAAATTTTCTTAAGTTTTCAAGGTGTAGATTACGGTATGAGGATATGAGTTTTCCTTATCATGTTATTTCAAGTGATGGTATTGCGGTAGACCCATCAAAGATTGATGCAGTGTTATAGTGGGAAAATCCAAAATTAGTTACGGGTATTAGAAGATTTTTTTGGGATATAACTAGTAATAGTCGCAGTTTATTTGAGACGAGGTCAAGAATGACATATTGTAAATGATGAGATGTTGGTATTAGTAAGAATGTGAAAGTATTAGAGATACAACTCATGTCGATTAAGGATGAATAGAGTGACATTAGCTTTTGAGGAAAAGATAAGTAATGCTAGAGGAAAAATAAATTCGAGAGGAAATGGAATCATGTTTAAGACGTCAAAATATTGACATGTGTCAAGAAAATTTTGGGAGTTTCTTTTACCAATCATATGATGAGATGTATTATTGAGATTGAGTTTGGAATAAGATTCAAATTGAAAATATGTGGATCCTCGATGTTATGATATTTAAAGGAAGACTAAGAATTGTGAATGTTGTTAAAGTTCTCTGCATGGATAAGGACTTCAAATGGAAACAAAATAAGTTATGGTGTATTTGGTATGTTAGCATTTCATGAATGGGAAAATACTTAACATTTTTGTGATGCTAAGTGATTGTGAAAAAGATTTTATAATTTTTCGATCGATGGTATTTCATTGTCGATATCAAATGATAAAGGATTGTGAAGGAAGTTGTAAACCTTAAAAGAAGATTATTGGACCATGGTGCTTGGGTGACTTTGAGCACGAGTTCTAAAGGAACGCTATTATAGTTTGGTAACGATGGTTTATACTCCATTGTGATTGTCGGCTATCTATTGACAAATTGAGGAACTGATCACCCTTAACCTCTTATTGATGATAGACGAGATCGTGTTAGATTGAATAGACTTATCTTGCAAGCTTGATAGTGTGTGAAGTGATTGACGTTCAATCGAGAGGATAGTAGCTCATCAGTTCAGGTGAACCTAAGAGGAAAGTGGCTCTGAAAAAGACTTGGAAATTATTTCAGCAAGTCAGAGACTTGAGTGTGTATGCGAGCTAATGCCGCAGAGTAGAAGGTTGAGAATGTCAAAAGGTGAACAATGATTTTCTGGTGGATAATAAAGAGAGTCTGAAGATAGATGTGAAACTTGTAGAGATGGTAGTTGATGGGAATCGAATGAAGATAGTGACTTAAGATAGACGATCAAAGTCGTGTAGCGGAAGCGTAAGGTGACACACTTTGTTATGCGGGTATGGCTTTTGAAGTCACAAATTAAACGTTAGAAGTTGTGGAGTTTATGCAACTATTAGAAATTCCAAAATGGAATTATTAGGTGAAGGGTTTTATGTATTATTGGTGTTACAGCCATTCTAATAGATGTATTAATTTGCAAGCTCGATTGTTGGAACGTAGCCTTGTGGTACTAGAATTGTGAATAAATGTTGTTGATATTGCGGTTATGTGGAGGTTCTTATAATTGTGTTGCGGTGTAATGAAGTGATAAATCGTGTATCCTAGAGTGATGGGGCAAGAAGTGAGATGAACTGGTGCATTCTTAACCCGGTAGCAATGAATCGTGTGGGATTATGGTGGTTGACTAGGAAGGATATTGGTTAGTGGTATTTGAAATGATACCAACCATGACGTGAGAGTTAGAAGGAAGGATGCAAGAGTCGTATCAGCAGTTATTAGTATCAAGTGAATTTTCGAGGACGAAAATATTCTAAGTGGGGGAGAGTTGTAACACCCCATATTTTCAATTATTACTAAATTGGAATTTTATTTATTTAATTAATTTAAATTTAATTTTTGGGAATTATCGGAATATAGAATTATTGGAAAAATAAATAAAGAAAAATAAATTGGAATTATGGTGTAATGAGCAGAATGAGGGGTGTGAGGAGTAAAAGCCTCTAATTCTATTTTATTGTTATTGTTATAATAAAAAGGAAATAATAAGAGGATAATAGGTTAGAAAGCCAATTGGGAGAAACAAAGGAATCGTACGAGAAGTGAGAAGAGCAAACGAAGAGGAAAACCTAAAGCTTGACGAATTCAAGAAATTGGCTAAGGTAAGGGGTGATTGCTCTAATTATAATGTATTATGAGTTTTGAGAATGGTAGAATAGAGTATGTGTGACACCCCGATTTAATTTAAATATTTATTAAGTGAGGATTTAATTATTCAATTAAATAAAGTTTCGAATATTAATTTTAGTGGATTAATTGGGTCATTAAATGAGGAAATGTGTTGAGGTGTGCGAGTAAGCGGTGGGTGTAAGAGAGTAAATTACTCTACTAATTATTAAGTTTTAATTATTTTATTTTGTTGGAATAATTAAAGGAATATTAAAAGGAATATAAAAGGAAAAGAAAGAAAGAATAGGGTTTTGGAGAAAACTTTTCACGTGGAATGGAGAGAAGGAAAAAAGAGGAAAGCCGACACCAAGAGAATCGAAGAATCATCGCGAGGTGGGGTGGTTTCGATCGATTAATATGCCTTATGGGTTTTGGGAATCATAGGAATGAATGGGTATGTTAGAAAGTTGGAATTTTTATGATTAGGAGTTATAGGAATAAACCCTATTTTGTGTCGGTGTTGGAAATTGGATCATAGTATGTCGAATAATTGATAGAGATAATTAAACTACTTTGTTTGTTGTTATAATGGTGTGAAATGACGATGAAATGGTGTTTCTAATGTACAAATTCGTATTAGTAAGTTTGGAAATGAGTAAGAATGAAAATCTTTGTCAAAAGTACAAAAATGTCACGGTGGGAACTTCCTGTGGGGAGGAACCGAGTTCAGTGTTAAAATTGAAAATGGGACTTTTACACTCGAACCGTTTCTGTATGACGGAACGGTTCCCATTCAAAAATCAGGGCGTGTTAATTTTAACTTTCGGAACGGTTCCGTTCGGTAGGAACCGGGTTCCATGTGTATTTTCAATTTTCTAAAACTTCAAAATTCATATTTTCTAAACCGTAACTCGATTCAGTGCCGGCGTTATTTCTTAAATTTAAAATACTATCTTTTGAAAAGAGAAAAATATCCTTTTGCTAAAATTATTTTAAAAATAGTTGAGCTCCCGATTTTTGAAAAGAGTGATTAGTTAAGGATAATGGGAAACTATTACGAATGGTCTGAGTTACCAGATGAGTTATTAATGTTTGCTATGTTGTATCTTGATATTCATTGTGATTGAATGTGATACGTTGGTTATTGGCAATAAGTGAATTATGTTGAGATAGTAATCTATGAATTGGTTTAGATTGTTTGACAAGTGGAATGGAGATTGACGTTCATATGATGTTTCTTTCCTTGTGGGTTATTCATGATTGTATTGGTATCATGTGTTATTGTTATTATAATACTGGTGATAGTCTTACTGATTGAAGAGTAAGCATTTGGCATGTTTATGCTTTGTGATAAGTAGTTCATGAATTATGTGGTTATCATGCGATATATGTTGATATTGGCAATTATGTGGAATTATGTTGTTATCATATTCGTTGAATTAATGTGGCATGCTTTTATGATGCATGCATATACATTTATTGATTTGGTTCATTCCCATTGTGCGGAAGTGGTGGTTGAGCCAATAGACTTAGGAGATTGAGGTAGTGAGGTGGATTCTTGACCCAATAGCTATGGGCGAATCATGAATTTACACTATCCACATGTAAGCGGAGCGGTGTGTGAACTCGGTTCACGTTTTGGTACCACATGCATAGAGTCGCATTGCATATGGGATTGTAACATGCTAGGATGGTTTCGGTGTTGCAATTTCCATTGTTTGATTATATATATGTTCATTGTGTGAACTACCTTGTGCATTGATTACGACTTGTGTTTGGTTAATGAATTAACGACATTTATTCGTTGTATTCTAGAAACGATAATGCATGTTATATTGAATTGGAATCTCACCTTACTCAACAATTGCGGATCCGGTGATTAGCGCATTGGAGTCGGTGAGGATAGCTCTAACATTGAGTCGTTGATTTAGTCCGCGTGTCGTTGTGTGTGCTCGGTAGATGTAACAGGGAAAAGCGATTGTTTGGAATCCTTTAATGGATATTTTAATAATTTTTGGAATTATGTTGATTTATTATCCTGGAATAACTGTTGAGTAAAGTATTCGGGATTTAATTATGTTTCATTTCCGCTGTTAAACATAATTTTGAGTATGATTTAATGGATGAGTATTCTTCAGTGAAGCATGACGCTGTTTTGGTTAAAATTTTATGATTTAATTTGTGACGCCTTCTTGGTTGTGATTAAATACTCTGATTTATTATTTATAAAACGCGGGTAAATAGAAGGGGGTGTTACAGTATGAGATAAGAATTCCAATTTAGAATTTTTAGGTTTATGAGTTTTGATCCTAAATGCATGATTTTTGACATTCTTGATGCAATTGGTGTTATAGGGTTGTTGTATGATGTTGTGGTGTGTTGTTATGGCATTGGAATCATGTATCGTGATATGTTTTGGTGTTATTTGTGTATGCGTTCATAATTGGAACAATTATAATGGATTGGAAAGAAGGAATGCTGTCAAAATAGTGATATTCTGCTACAGGGGTCGTGGAACCCGGTTACCCTGTGGGGGGAACCGGTTACCACTGTGTATTTTACGTAACAATGAGATTTTTGGGTCTGGGAACCGATTTTCCTATAGGAGAACTTGGGTTCCCAGTATATTTTCCAGCAGCGTGTTTTCTCATGAGTGTGGGAACCCGTTCCCCCCTGGAGGAACCCGTTCCCACTGTTACTTTTTGAAAAATAATAAATTTTAAAAATTCATAACTTTCAAACCGTAAGTCCATTTTAGTCGCCGTTTTGGACGTTGTTTCTTAAATTAAATACTATATTTTATAAAATGAAGAAAATAACAGTAACTTGATTTTATTTTGAAAAGTATTAATTTTCTGACTTGTGGTTATTCGTATTTTGTACACTTGATGGATAGGCAATGGTATGTTGTTTTGTGATGATGTATGTGCGCATATCGATGGTTGTATGCTTATGTTAGTGATAGAATTCTTAATTAACGAGTAATTGCTTTGCATGTTATGCTATTGGTGACGTACATGATAAATGATTGCATTATGTTTTGGTTGATGATGTGCATGTTTATGCGATTGGATGTGTTCCTGATAAATGATTGTATCATGTTTTGGTTGATGATGTTGCATGCTTGATGATGTGCATGTTTATGCGATTGGATGATGTTCATGATAAATGATGGTTATCATGTTTTGGTGATGATGTTGCAGTAATTGCTTGTGCATGTTTATGTTGTTTGATGATGTTCATGATAAATGATGGTTATCATGTTTTGGATTGATGATGGTTTATGATGTATGATGTTTTCATAACCTGTGTTGAATGTTTCATGCTTTTATGATGTGCATGCATATACATTCTGGTGGTAGCTAATTCTCATTGTGTGGAATTAATGAGTATTGTCAATAACCGTTCTCGGATGATTATGGGTGGTGAGGCTGGATTCATGTCCGGGTGATTATGGACGAATCGATGTAACTATATCCGGGTGATTATGGATTAGTGTGTGATTTAGTTCACTTTTGGTACCACATTCATAGAGTCTTGCATTGCATTTTGTATGAACTATAACATGATAGGATGGTTTCCAGTGTTATAATTTGGTTGTTGTGTTTGATGCATGTTCATGACTTGTGTTTTGTGGAATGAAGGATTGAATCTATTATGCTAAATAGGGTGAAGTAATAGCTTATGAAGTTCTATTTATTTTATGAATTTACAATGCATATTAATTATGATGTAGTCTCACCCTTACTTTGATGATTTCAGATCGAAGCTTTAGCGGCTTAGGAGTTGGTGAGGATAGCTCGTAGAGCTGTGTTTTTATTTTATCGTGTGTCGGTGTCATGCTCTGATTTATAACACTGGGGAACGTTTGTCTTTAGAGTTACTATTAAACTCTTAAATTGTTTAATTGTTTTAGTTGGATAATTATTTGATGGATTAAGGTGTTGACCTTTTGGTGGTATTTGATATTTTGAATTATCCAAGTTTTGAATAAATAATTCCGCTCTGTTAAAAATGTGTTGATTAAATTATGTTCCTCAGCTAAGCACGGGATATGTACTGAAATTTTATATTTTTAAATCAATTGTGACGCCCTTGATGACATGTTAACTCTGAGTTATTTATATTATTCGTGGGGTATTAAGAGGGGTCACTGCAAGAAAAACATCCCCCAACGACATATATTAGCGACGTGGTTATCACTTGAGTCAAAAAGACTAGTTGCGACGTGATAACCACGTCACAAAATAATTTATTAATAAAAAAAATGAAATCACAGGGAAGTCAGTGGGATTTTTATGGAAAAAAAGGTTGCGACGTTACTAACACGTCGCTACACTCTATATTAAAAAAAAGTTAAATGAATTCTGACACGTTTAATTGGAGGGAGATGAATTTTTTTTTGAAATTTGGTAGTGACGTTAGGATCACGTCGCTACTTTTGAGGGGGGAAAATATAAATAAGTATGACTTGATGATGATGTGGCGGTGAGGAGTAATTGTTTATATCCGTTGAGTGTATAGCGACGTGAATGGCACGTGGCAAGGTTGCGACGTGACAGTCACGTCGCTACTTGGCATTTATAATTTCAAATTACACACCGGTTACACTACACACGCAGGCAAAGATTAATGTTTTTCATCTTCTTCATTTCAGTTTTCTTCCAAACCCAAACCCAACTCCATTGTTACAAAATTCCTTCCAACCAAAATTATAGAAAATTTCTTCCAACCCAAATTACACTGAGGCAAGCAATCGTTGTAGAAGAAAGGTAGTTATATGTTGTTTGAGTTGAATTTTATTTATTTGGTGTTTATTATTGTAATAAAAAATTGAAGAAAATTTGTGTTTTTTTTGTTGTAGAAGTTAGAAGAAGAAGATTAAGGAAGATTCATAGAAGAAGAAGAAAATTAAATTGAAGAATATAGAGGTATTTTTGATTTTTTTTATTTATTTTATATGTATTATATATAGGTTAGTATTGTTTGTATTATATATGTTTATTTGAATTAAAAATATATTTTAGTTAATTTTAGTTTTAGGTTAGTATTAGGTTAATAGTTAAAATGAATTTAAAATTATAAGTTAGTATTATAGGTTAAATTTTGTTTTAGGTTTAGTAAAATAATATTTTTTAAATAACAGAAATTAAAAATATAAAAAATTTTGTTAATATTATTGTTATATACATATAAGATTTTTTAATATTATATATATATATATATATATATATATATATATATATATATATATATATATATATATTGATCATACACAAAATCCTCGGTAGAGATGGGTGCACAGATGCAAGGATCCGGATAGGTCTCGACCATCAGAGAGGAGATCTAAGTCCGACGTGGATCTCGGGAGAGACACGAGGACGGTTTCGGTCCGAAGTGTAGCTCGGCAGTTACTCCAGTGGGAACGATTGAATAGACGTTATGAAGATGAAGAGTTCCTAGAATCTTTATGAGACGTTACTAGTGAATGATTACAAGCTGTAACATTAACTCCTTGCCTTCAAGGCCATGGTTAATGAGCTGAGGCAGTTACGGAAGGAAAGAAATAGCTTCAAGGAAGGAATGATATAAATAGGGCTCCCGCCGGCGGGATAAGCAAGACACTTACAAGCTTGGAACTTGAGTTACGACACTTAAGCTTCCAAATCCTAAAATCATTCTAATAAGGTTTTCTGCAAGAACATTTGCCACCGTGGGCCTCGGTGAAATCATTCCCGGGCCGCAAAAAAAAAATGAAGACGACAATGTCTCAAACATCACCAACAATGATCCACCGGATCTCGCTCGATTCTTGGCCATGATCGATGACGCCAGATAACTAAACACTTCAAGATAATGTTCAAGCCCTTCAACCGAGGGGCTTGGATGAGCGAGGATCATGAAGTAGAGCCTCGGAGCCGCAACCTCCGTCTCGTGCGCCGGGAGGATGTTGTTCCGATAATTTCAAACCCCTGTCGGCATCATACGATGGCAAGACGGACCCCGGAGCACATCATCGCAGATTAACAACACGATGGCGCCATTGGAGCAACCGACTCGCTCGGTGGGGATGGCGGTACCTTGAGAATCGGCCTTGCCGGTATATGGGGCTTCCCGGTTGTCCGTAGTGAGCTATCAAGACTTCAACCGGAAAATCATTCGGTTTTATTAATCGGCATCGCAAGGTAGCCAATACCTCCTCTTCATGTGAAACAACGCCCGAATCTCTCGGGACTTCATGGCTAGGTTCAATGAGGAGACTATTAAGGTCTCACATCCTAATCGAGATATTTGTGTCGCCCGGATGGCCTTAAGGCCGGGCAATTCAATGAATCCTTAGCCCAAAAGCCCGCCAAGAGCATGGGCGAGATCATTACTCGAGTGAAAGCTACGTGAAGGGAGAAGAAAGTAACATGGAGAAGCGAGCTCGAGATTCCAAAGACAGGGGAGCGGGTCGCGACGAACGAGTCCGGACACGGGATACTGCTATTACCCGTGAACGAACTCGGGACAAACGGCCTCAGCGTCCACGATCGGCTTTTGGCTCGGGAGACGTTTACACCCTCAACACCGAAGGAAGATATCCTCCGGACGTCGGTCATTTGAAGCGCTCACACCACCACGCCAGAAGTGGACGCAACACGTTCTAGGGAGTGATCCAGTGCGTGGTGTGAGTTTCATCGTCGAAGGGGCATACCACGAGTCCCTGCACAATTGAGGAGGGAGATTGAGAAGTTAATTCAAAGAGGAAAACTATCAACATATGTGAAGGAAGATCCGGGCGGACCAGCGCCGGATTCATCCCCACGACGACCCGGCTTGATTCTCGGTCCAAGAAAAGGGTAAGTAGAAGAGGTGAAAGAAGCGAGGTCAACTCGGCATACTCTAAACACCATCTCGGGGCTGGGAGGTGGCTCCACTAGTTCACCAGAAAAGATATGCCCGGTTCCCGGTATAAATATTGGAACCTCGAGGTTTGATCCGGGGTGGTAACCTTCTCGGGAGGATGCTAAAGAAGTTACGCCACATGAAAACGATCCTATGGTGATTGAGGTGCGATCCGGATTGGGCGTGAAACGTGTGTTAATCGATCCGGGAGTTCCGCGACGCCCTCTATGGGAGGCTTTTAAGGGTATGGGTTTCGAGCCAAATGAGTTGTTGCCTTTGGGACTCGTAGGGTTCTCCGTGAGCAAGTGCGGTTCGGGATACCTCCCGTACAAACTACTTTCGGAGAAGGAGAAAATGCCAAAGCCGTCGAGTTAGGTATTTGGTGGTTAATCGTCGTCACCCTACAACATTATCATCGGCGACCTTCGCTCAATGCACTTGAAGCGGTATTGTCAACATTGTTCTTGACTATGAAGTATCCCTCGCAACGGGCGGGTCGGGTTATCCGTGGAGACCGGGGTTGGCGGAAGTGTTATAAAGACATCGAAGGCTAAGAAGAAGTCGGTCCATCTAAGCTTCTCCCGGACATGAGGTCGGCATGGTTGATATTGATCCGAGAAAGGACGGCGAGGACGGACTTACTCCTCGTGAGGAGGTCAAAGACGTTCAGATCGGCCCATTGCCCTCGCAAATTACCCACCTAGGAACGCAGTTGACAATGGAGGAAGAGACCGAGATAGTCCAGGTATTAAGGCAAAATCTAGATCTTTGCTCGAAGCCGCGAGATATTGCATAGACCCCAGATCATGTGTCATCATTTGTCAATTGATCCGGAGTCAAAGCGGTGTCACAAAGAAAGAAGGGGAAGAAAGGGGCGGTGGTCGGAAGAAGTGGGAAAATTGTTGAAGGCCGGTTTCGTGAAGGAGGTACAATATCCAACTTGGCTATCAAACGTTGTTATGGTAAAGAAGAAGAATGGAAAGTGGAGAATGTGTGTAGACTTCACCGACCTAAACAAAGCATGCCCGAAGGATCCGTATCCTCCCTCACATTGATCGGTTGATCGACAGTTCTTCCCGCCTCCTAAGTTTTTGGATGCTACTCGGTACAATCGATCCGGATGAACCTACCGATCGTCAAAAGCCTTCATGACGGAGCGAAAGAATTTCTATTACAGAGTTATGCCGTTCGGTTTGAAGAACGCCGGTGCGACCTACCAAAGACTGATGGATATGGTGTTTGCCCCTAAGATTGGTCGGAATATTGAGGTGTATGTAGACGACATGGTGATAAAAACCACGTCGGGAGAAGACCATGTGATAGACATTAGGGAGACTTTCGGCGGTGCGGAAGTTCAATACGCGCGAACCGGAGTCGCCGCAAGTTCTGGGTTTCATGCTCACAAATCGGGTATCGAAGCCAATCCGATAAGTGCCAGCGATCATTGACATGCGAGTCCGACTCGGACGAGAAGTGCAGAACTCACCGGCCGTTTGGCCGCTTATCTCGTTCTTATCTTGTCAGGGGATAAATCCATTCATTTCTTCTCGGCAATTAAGAAGAGAGCTCAGTTTGAATGGACGAAGCATGTGAAGAGGCATTCAATGGGGTAAAGCAATTCTTTGTCGGCCGGTGCTAGTCGAACCAAAGAAGGTTCTCGCTAACACTTTACGGCGGTATCTGAAGGGGCAATTAGTTACGTGTTGGTACAAGACTCGGATGAAGGAGCGTCCGTATACTTTGTGAGTAAGGTGTTAAAGGAGAGACCGATACCGGAAGATAGAAGCGGCCCGGCACTTGTGACCACCGCATCTAAAACTCGAGACATTACTTCCTCGGACATCCCGTCGGTGAAGACTAATTTTCCTTTGAGCGGTGTTTAGAAGCCGACGGCGGAAGGATGGTGTCTGGGCCGTGGAACTATCAGTATGAGATCGGTTTTAGTCCGCGTGCAGATCAAATCCCAATCTCTGCGATTTCATGGTGGAACTTGTCTATTCGCCAGGAGAGGACTCTATTCAGAGATGGATCCTGTCTGTTGATGGCTCCTCTAATCTCAAAGGTAGTGGCGCAGGGATAGTTCTGGAGGGTCCAGGAGAGATGGTGCTTGAATACTCTTTGCGTTTTGGATTTTCTGCGAGTAACAACCAGGCAGAGTATGAAGCTTTGCTGGCCGGTCTGAGGTTAGCTTTGGAAGTAGGAGTGACGCATTTGTTAGTGCGTACCGATTCACAATTGGTGGCCGGACAAGTGGACGGGTCATTTCAGGTAAAGGACCCTATTTTGGAGAAATATTTGCAGCAAGCTGTTTCATTGAGTCGGCGGTTTAAAGCTTTTGAAATATGTCATGTGGCCCGGGAAGAGAATACTCGGGCTGATGTACTATCACGTTTGGCTAGTTCTAAGGACTCCGGAATGAACAAATCGGTCATCCGTGAGATACTTCCAGTGCCCAGTGTTGAAAAAGGAGAATCCCTGGCCATTCATTTGGGAGACGGCGGGTGGATGAGCCCGATCGTCCGTTATTTACAACAAGAGATATTACCTGGAGATAGAGAGAAGGCCAAACGCATCAAGAAGGTTTCATCCCGGTTTGTAATGGAGTCCGGAAACTATACGGTTGGGACGCAGCTCCCATGTTACCGCGTGTCGAGGAGGATATGTCAAAGTGATGAAGGAGGTTCATGAGGGACTTGTGGAAATCATGGAGGAGGAAGGGCTTTGGTGGTCGGATCTTAAGGGCGGGTATTATCGGCCTCGTTAACAAAAAGCCGGAATATGTGGCACAATGCTCAAAATGCCAACGTTCGCTCCACCATTCACACCATCCGAACTCTTGCACACGGTACCATGGCCTTTTATCAAATGACATCTTGGGGCCGTTCGGTGGCTCCGGATGCTTGAAATTCGATTCAGGCTGTGGATTATTTTACTAAATGGGTGGAAGCAGAGGTCGTGTCCGAATCTCGGAGACCGGTCCGGCGTTTTATTGAGAAGTATCATTTGCCGATTTGGACTTCCTCGTGTCATTGTTTTGGATAATGGGGCACAATTTGCAAGTACTTGATAGTGGAGTTCGCAAGGAGCTTGGAATTCAAAATAAATTCATATCCGTAGAGCATCCGCAGTAAATGGGCAAATGAGTCGGCCAACAAGGTCATACTTAATGCAATGAAAAGAAGTCGGATTCGCCAAGGGTTATGGGCACAATGCCTACGAAGTTTTATGGGCATACCATACCACATCCATTCCACAATGCAAGAGACTCCTTCCGGATGGTTTTGGTGTGATGCCATGATTCCGGTGGAAGTAGTTTTACCCTCTTGGCGTCGGGAAAATTTTGAAGAGGAGGCCAATAAACAAGCTCTGAATGAAGAGGCGGATTTCTTGGACGAGATAAGAGACTCGGCCCATGTCAGGGAAGTAGCAGCCAAACAGAGAATGACTAGACGTTTCAACTTGAGAGTGAAGCAGCGAGGGTTCAAGGTTGGAGATTTGGTACTTAAGAAAATAACCGATCCTACCAAGAAGGGTAAGCTAGATCCCAACTGGGAGGGACCATTCAGGGTCTCGGAAGAATTACAAAACGGAGCCTACAAGTTGGAGACTTTGGACGGATCAGAATTACCAAGGACTTGGAATGTTGCAAGTCTTAAGTTTTATTTTAGTTAAATATACTTATGTAAAAATAATTGGTGCACTCTTTTCCCTAGGCAAGGGCCGGGTTTTTAATGAGGCATCTATCTAATGAAATTATATTGCGATCTCGATGCAGAGCGAAATGGCGACGTCTTTGCTAAGCTCGGTCTATGATCGTCTTTCGACCACGGAAGGCTCGTTCCCATGAGGAATACTCCTTGGTCAACCTCGCTTGAGGCTCGAACCCTATGGCGACGTCTTCGCTAAGCTCGGTCTATGATCGCCTTCGATCACGGAAAGGCTCTTCCATGAGGAATACTCCTTGGTCAACCTCGCTTGAGGCTCGAACCCTATGGCGACGTCTTTGCTAAGCTCGGTCTATGATCTTCGATCACGGAAGGCTCTTCCCATGAGGAATACTCCTTGGTCAACCTCGCTTGAGGCTCGAACCCTATGGCGACGTCTTTGCTAAGCTCGGTCTATGATCGTCTTCGATCACGGAAGGCTCGCTCCCATGAGGAATACTCCTTGGTCAACCTCGCTTGAGGCTCTGAACCCTATGGCGACGTGCTGCTAAGCTCGGTCTATGATCGTCTTTCAGTCACGGAAAGGTTCTGTTCCTACGCGGACTATTCCTCGGAACGACCTTCAAAAATGAATAAAAAAAAAAGAAGAAATGTAATCGAGTCGCATCGGGCGTTCCTTCAACACTCTCTCCAGTCTCGGTAAACCGATGTTACCTGGAGGTGTATGTTGGGGTTGTGAACAATTGTTATGTGATTTTCTCTAAAACCATTAGGATTGCTCGTCGCATCCAATGGCTCGGGGGGCTCATAAGTACTACATAAAAGTTCACAATTGTGCACGAAATGAACAAAAGGCAAAAACTCGGAAATTAATAGCAAAATTCGGAAAGCAATTAAAAATAGCCCGGCAGGGCAAATATTCAAAGTACAAAATGCATCCGCCAAAAGGGATGACTAACTATGGAAATTCTAAAAAACAAAGAAATCAAGGATTGGGGTTGGTAGAGTTGGCATCCACCTTAGCGTTTTCTTCGCTAATGGTGGTCTCGCTATCATCTTCATCAACCTCCACCAGCTTCCCATCAACAATAGTCTTGAAGAAGTCAACCTCCGAGATGTCTATGTCGGGGTAAAGGCAACTGACTTGAGCTTTAGCCCGGTCAAAAGCTATGTCTCCGGCATCTAACATACCCATCTGGGAGTTCTTCAATGCTTCCTGTAGCTCGGAGCATGATTTTTCAGAATCCTGGAACTTGGTGGACATTTGGGCGAGCTCATCTTCCAAAGTCTTTATCCGTTTGCTTGCCTCCGAATTCTTCTCTTCAAGACTTGTAATGTTGCCAGCTGCTTCGGAGAGTTTGTTCTTGAATACATCATTGGCGTTGAGAAGGAATTGCTCGTTGTCAGTTAACTTCTTGACTTCGACCTCTAACTCGCTTTTCTTTTCTCCACATGATCACCGATTCAAACAGATTGGTGAGCACAGCACCTCATAAGGTATGAGCTCGGTGATTGGTGATCTGTGAACCCGGAGGGGTCAACTTGTTCACGTCGGTTGTGGCGTTGAGATGGTCATACAAAAACTTAAGGCCGTCGAAGTCGGCAGCCCAGAACCGATTCTCAGAAGAAGCTCGACCAGAGCTATCACCAACTTCCTTCAGCAAATTGGAGATGGCCCGATGCCGAGTTGGTTTCGTTCCCATAACGGTCTTGACTTTTGGGGATAGACTCGGGGTTCGAGTTCACCGGGCGCTTGAGGAGAAGCGAATGGCGTTTTTAGCGGGATCACGGGTCGTGGCGTTTTTTCTTCTTTCGACGCGCACTTCCAGCCCGGCCAAATTGGACTTGGTCTCGGAGGGACCGCCTTTGCCCATTCGGGCAGCACGGGCTTCAGCCATTAGCTTCCTCTGTTCCTTTACGGATATATCAGTCATCTTATCTGTGGAAAATGAAATGAAGAAAAGAAGTTAAACATACAAATAAAGTATAGAATAATAAAGATAGTCGAGAAGTTCTTACCTAGGAAGTCGGGGACTTCCTTGGGAGATAGGGCAAGTAAATCCTTGACCCGAATCGGTCTGAAAGAGTCCAGAATTTCTAAAGAGAGGATCTCGGTATTACTTAAGCTGTCGTAATCAAAACCGGAGATAGGGAGTGGATCACAAGTCCAGTACAAAGGGAACTTGTGATGCCCGTCAGAGCCATAAATAACATAGGGGCACCGAGACCCACATCTCACTCGGATAAAGCGCTCTTTGTAGCCCTTAAAATTGGAGGTATAGGCTTGGAGGAAACTTCTTTTCGGGATGCCAGATGGCAACCCGCCTGGCTGCTTTTATTTCAAAAAGAGAAGAACAAACCAATGGTGGGGGTTATAGAGGCTCGCAAATTACTTGAAGGCCGGATGAAACCCCATTGCTTGACGAGTTGGGAGGAGCTAGGTTGATGGTACGGAGGATATCGTTCAAGTCGGAGAGTGGAATTGAATGCCAAATTCCTCGATCACTCTGTATAAAAGTAAAACCACTCGTTTCAACTCCTTGGGACGGATCATAGACACTCTCCAGATTCACGGGATTCTAAAATCACATCATCTTCGTCTCGCTGACGACACACCGTAGGAACGAAGTGCAACGATTTCTTCATCTTGTATCAGGCTTCGCTTAAAGCCAACAGCTTCCCCTTTGATCAGACGGTTGGTTTCCATTATTAGCTCCACCGAACACAAGAGTCGGTCAGAATCACTTTCGAGTAAAACTTCACAAACCCCGCCCACAACTCTCTTTAGGTCAGTCGTCCTTTTGACATTCCTCACCTCACGCATGCATTCCTCGAACAGGGTTTTTCGCTCTTCATCTCCTAAATGGATTTTGCGACCGAAGTCATCGCATTCCCTAATAATGACCATGTTTAGGATTGAAACAAAAATAGTATAAAGAAAAGAGGGTACCTGAGTTGATGATTGACTGATTGGTGTGAGGGTTTTTGAAGCGTCTGACGGCAAGGATTGAAGTGGGTTTGAGAATATGTAGAGGAGGAATTCGTGGAAGGCAAATAAATGAAATATAATGAGTTGGAGGGAAAAGAGGCATAAAATCAGGTTTTTCCACTTATAGAGCAATCAGGAAGCCCATGACCGTATTGGTGTCACGGGCACGCTTTGCGCTTCTAAAGAAAAATCGAAAAATAAAAATATATAACACATCTCGCTAAGGGATTAAGGGTTCAAACTGTTTGGTCGACACGGATTCAAGAGGCTTAAAACCGAGCGACCAAGGGGGCTTATGATCATACACAAAATCCTCAGCCGAGATGGGTGCCTGGATGCAAGGATCCGGGATAGGTCTCGACCATCAGAGAGGAGATCTAAGTCCGACGTGGATCTCGAGAGACACGAGGACGTTTCGGTCCAGTGTAGCTCGGCATTACTGTGGGAACGATTGAATAGACGTTATGAAGATGAAGAGTTCCTAGAATCTTTATGACGTTACTAGTGAATGATTACAAGTCATACTAACTCCTTGCCTTCAAGGCCATGGTTAATGAGTGAGGCGGAAGGAAAGAAATAGCTTCAAGGAAGGAATGATATAAATAGGGCTCCCGCCATGGATAAGCAAGACACTTACAAGCTTGGAACTTGACGACACTTAAGCTTCCAAATCCCTAAAATCATTCTAATAAGGTTTTTCCTAAGAATATATATATATATATATATATATATATATATATATATATATATATATATATATATATATATATATATATATATATATATATATATATTTGTTAGTATATACATATAAAATTAAAAAATTTGAATATATATGAAAATTAAAATTTTTAGAAAAAGAAAACAAAATTAAAATTTATTTTCTAATAACAAAATTTTTATTAGAGATATTCCATACTCTCTAGTTTAAAACAATATATGTTAAAAATATAATATAAAAACTAACAATATATAAATTTTTGTTTCTAATTTAAAACATAAATTTGTTAGTATATACATTTATAAAATTATAATATATATGTTAACACATAAATTTAAAACAAATATTAAAAAAAATTTATATTAGTTTTAGTTTTTATTTATATGTTAAAAATATGAAGAAAAAAAGGAAATATTAAAATAATAATTTATAAAATACATAATTTTAAAAAGAGTATATCTAATACAAAAGTATATATAGTTTAAAACAATATATGTTAAAAATATAATATAAAAACTAACAATATATAAATTTTTGTTTCTAATTTAAAACATAAATTTGTTAGTATATACATTTATAAAAATTATAATATATATGTTAACACATAAATTTAAAAACAAATATTTTAAAAAAAAATTATATTAGTTTTAGTTTTTTATTTATATGTTAAAAATATGAAAAAAAAAGGAAATATTAAAATAATAATTTATAAAATACATAATTTTAAAAAGAGTATATATAATAAAAAGTATATATGTTACATTATTGTTTTTTAATATTATTATTGTATATATAATAAAAAGTAAATATGTTATATTATTGTTTTTTGATATTATTGTTATATAATAAAAAATTGTATATTTTACATTTGAATATTTATTTATATGTTAGTATATATATAAAAAAGCAAAATTTATATATATTTATAGTAGTTAAAGTTAAAGTTAATAGTTAATTAAACAAAATTAATATTTTTAAGAATAGTAATTATTAATATACGTTTAAGTTGATTAATATCTCTAATGAAAAAGACAATAATTATATAAATGTGCAGTATGGAATATTATCGGTATTATCGTAGTTGGATGTACGATAGAACATATCCAGGAAGAAGTGAACTTAAACCCAATTTTATAGTAAGAGTTGATGGGTTTATTAAGTGGGCGTTTGCTCAGGAGTGTTGTCGAAGCGAAGGAGGGGTTAGGTGTCCCCGTCTTAAATGTGAATGTAGACCAATAATTAGTGACCCGAGGAAGTAACACGTCATCCGCATAGAAGGGATTCATTGAAAATTATTGGGTTTGGACGTATAATGGTGAAGAACTACCGGGTAATGTACCAGAGACTAGCAACACGCATGTTTCAAGTAGTCGACCGGTTATGGAGTATGAGGAGAACTTTAATTTGATCGGTGACATGGAGGAGCAGATGAGAAGGTTTATGCAAGGTGGTGGAAATCAGAATGTTCCTGATACACATGTGGATGATGACGGACTTGATGACTTCGATCTGGATAATTATCCGGGTGAAGATGCCCCGTGAAAACATTTTATTTCTTTTGTTTTAAATTTGCATTTATGTAAGATATTTATTTTATCATTTTAAAATATTAAATTATATAAAATTTTATTATATGACTTTATTTTATAAAATTCTATTATTCGAATATATAATAAAATACTATTATTCTAATAATTTTAATATATAAATTTTATTATTTAAATTTCATTATATAAATTTTATTATTTAAATTTATTATATAAATTTTATTATTTAAAATTTATTATATAAATTTTATTATTTAAATTTTATTGTATAAATTTTATTATTTAAATTTTATTAGATAAATTAATTAATATAAAAAATAATTACTAAATAATTTTTTAAAAAATAAAAACGTCACATGTAACGACGTGATTTTCATGTCACTAATTAGTGACATGAAAATCACGTCGCTACTAAAGCTGCTACATGTCAGCATTCATGTTCCCTATACAAAGCTGTTGCGACGTGAATACCACGTCACTAATTAGTGACATGAAAATCACGTCGCTACTACATTGTCACTTGTCCCCCAGCGACATAAATGACCACGTCGCTATTTTTGTTTTGTGACGTGATTTTTATGTTTGCCACGTTATTTTCACGTGGCAAATAAGCTTTTTGTAGTGGGTGTTACAAAATCAAATGTGACTCCCTCTTTGAGATGCATGATAAATTACTCTAATTTTGCTATTTATGCTATGTGGGGTTATAGGGTGTTACACGTCACTTTTCCAATCATTTTAGATAGCATATTCTTGACTAGTCTAGGTCTGATGGGGGATTTTTCCCCATCTATCTCAGAGAAGGATTATGTTAATCTTATTATCCATTTTTTCTTTTTGAGATTAATTAGGTTGTTGCTTTGTGCGATGGTAATAAGAGTTGTGGCTTTGATGGGTTCAATTTCTATTATTTTAGGAGGTCTGACCTCTTAAGGATGATATTAGGACCATGTTTCATAAATTTCTTCAGTTTCCTTTTATTCCTTATGGTTTTTCTTCTTTATGTTTGATCTTGATCCCTAAAGTTGAATCTCCTTCTTAGTTAGGATATTTTCAGCTGATTTCTTTGGTAGGATTGCATTATAAGCTCATATATAAAGTTTTAGCATGAGGGCTTTCTAGTGTTAAGGATAGGATTATTTGTTTTAACCAGTCGACCTTCCTTAAGGGAAGGTTTCTAGTTTTTGAGGTTGTTGATGTGAATGAGTTGGTGGACCTAGTGAAAAAAACCTTGTTTCATTTTTAAAGTGGACTTCGAGAAAGCATATGACTCAGATAGTTGGTTCTTTCTGGATTATTTGCTCTATTGTTTTGGTTTTATGATAACTGAAGAGGTTGGTTTGGTGCTTGTGTTGTCTCTAGTAATATTGCGATCTTGTTTAATGGTTTCCTGAACCACAAAATGAGCATCCAAAGGGAGTTGAAACAAAGGAATCCCTTGGCTCATTTCCTATTTCTCTTGTGCAGTCAAATGTCAATGGGTTATTTTCTAGGGCTAAGGATCAAAAAGTTTACATGGTCTCCGAGTGGGTTCCTCGGGGTTGGTGGTATTTCATCTTCGGTATGTGGATGATACAATTTTCTAGCGGATGCTTAAGTTGAGAAACACTACTCTATCAAGGCTATCATCTGCGTGTTTGAGCTAGCCCCTGGCCTTTGGGTAAATTTTTCTAAGACCACTCTTATTGGGGTGAATTTTGATCATGTTTTCCTTGACCTAGATTATGACTTCCTTCATTGTCATCAAGAGTCCTTCCCGTTTGAGTACCTTGGTCTTCCGGTGGGAGGCGAATCCTGTAACGCCCTATTTTAATTAATATTATATTATATTAATATTTTTGAATTACCGATCGATAATTATTTTGCGACGAGAGTATTTATATTAATCGATATATCAATTAATATATTTGGCGACGTTTAGTTCGGTCCGGTTTTATTCCGTTCGGTTCGGTAAAATATTATTCGGATCCGATATTTAATTCCCCGAAATTATTCTAATTAATTGAGTAAATAATATTATTTGATATTATTGGGTGTTAATTAATAATTAAGTTAGGGGTGTGGGGAGCAATTAGTGAGGATTGGGTTTTACACCCCTAGCTAGTAAGAAAACATAAATATAAAAACCATTTTCTTTTCCTTTTCTTTCCATTGTGAACACAAAGCCAAACTTGGAGTTTGAGAGAAAAAGAGAGGGTTTTGGAAGGAGAAGAGAAAGAACAAGAGCAAGAGAGGAAGCTTGAGGGTGGAGATGTTGAATCATCAAGAATCATTCAAGCACTAGAGGTAAGGGGTTTGATTCTCCATCTCATATTGTTAGGTTTTGATGTTTATGTTTTGGATTTGGGGGAAAAGTTGATAAGTTGATTTATAGGGTTTTGGTTGATTGTTTGATTGAAATAGATTAGAAGAGTTGGAATAGGAGTATGGATTGTGGGTGTATTAGGGGTTATCTTGTGGAAATTAGGAGTATTGAAAATGGAAAACACAAACTGATAGAAAAGCCAGAAAACCGGAAAATGCAAGTGCATGGAAGAAGAATGGAATGAGGATGTGCAAGCTGGAACGCGACCACCTCACATGGAGGGGAGGCCGTCCCAGCCTCCCTGGCGGGCGCCTCAAGGCCCTTAGCACCATGGGACGTTCGTCCCTTCCCTCATGGTGCATGGTAGTGTGAATTGCGTTTTCTGCATTTTGTCTGTTTACTGCATAATTATGTTTTCTGCATAATTATGCAGTTTGACTTCTGTTCTTTCTGTTTTCACTAAATCCATATACCACTAGTTAGTATTAATAAAATATAACTAGGACATAAGTTAGCCGATTAAATTTGGAACCCGATTATGTTCCGATTTTCCGATTTCGGTAAATTTGATGACAGAGCAAGTTGCTCCGAATTCAACGAAAATTGACGTGCTAGTTAAGTTCGACGTGTAGAACGTAGTGGTGAGGTTAGTTTTTAGAAATTACGAGTTTTTAAGAGATGACCCTAAATAGGCCAAAATACGGTTAAATTTAACCGGATTGCGTTTTAGTAGATTTAAGGCACGTATGGACAATCCGATTTCGATGTTGACGATTATGATTAATGCTGGTTATTAGGAATGGCTTTCGCGACGATTATAGGTGTTTAACTATTTTTCCGTTTTTGGAATTTGGCGAATTAATTGATAATGATGCGGTGTGAATAAATATAATGTTTGCGATGGTGTATTTACTAATGAATACTTGTTGATATGCGATGCGATGATATATGTCTTTGTACATGATGATTATATTGATGTTGTTAATAAATGCTTCCGATTTGTGAATGCATGATTTTTGATGATGATGAATTATTGGTGATGTTTTGCATAATGCAAGTATAATGCGATGATATATTTATCTTGATTTGGATAAATTATGGCGATGTGGGCTTTATGCCAATTTTGATGAGCAATGATGATGTGTTTGTGTTGTGTTGTTTTATTGTCGAGTCACATACATTGCATTGGCGACGATGAGATTTTATGCCAAGCGAGGAGGCTTTTATGCCAAGCAACGAGGCTTTTATGCCAAGTGTTCCTAATTATGGACAAAGCGACGGGTACCACATGCATAACATAGTCGTGTCTCATGGAGCCGGTTATGTTTATGTTTGAGTTGTTTGGCGTTGGGTTTTTAATTGATGGATGATGTTGAATTGCGATGATGTATGATACTTTGTTTGGTGATGATCTTTATGATGAGCATGAAATGAATATGACTTGGTAATTTCATGATAACTATGCGATGAATATAAATGATGAGTTTTGCGATGAATTAACCTTGATAAAATGCTTAAATGCAAATATGATGTGATGATGTTTGTGATGATGGGCTTTAGCCAATTTGTGATGATTTTATTTATGTTGTTTATGTTATTAGTATTGTTTGATGTTGTCGTTTGATGTTGTTGTTTATGATTTCCGTATGGATTAGTGACATATTAACTTGTGACGACTTCGTGGTGAGGAACGTTTATGTGTTGTTGTGACGATTTATGTCAAGGAGGTTATGGAGATAAAGTGTAGATTATACACATTAGAGTGACGATTAAAGTAAATGGGTTTTGGATATGTGTTGGAGTTGCACTTATTTATGTATACCCCTTTATAATTCCGAAACTATATATATATATATATATATATATATATATATATATATTATCATGCCTTTAATTATATGTTTTGGAGTATCTCACCCTTTACTTTTTTCGCTGTTACCTTTATATCGGTAACGTGCAGGTTGTGAAGACGGAGTCTATAGATGCTATTAGTCGAGTCGGTGTCGCTCTGATACATAGCACTCGGGGGGAATTATTATGTTGTCTTGTTGTTGTTCTTTTGTTGTTTTCCTTTGTAAATAAGAATCATACTTTATGAAAATATGATTTATTAAGGAAGTTTAATAAAGAAGATGTTTTGATCTTTTTGAATCAATTTATGTTTTCCGACGATGCTATGTATCCGAGATTTATACTTTAAAGTAAATAGTTTAAAGTGAGTTGTTTTTGAAGGTGTGATGCCTCGGTATTGAATTTGTAAAATTTTAAATTACTCTGATTTTTGCATATTAAACATTGGGTATTATTGGGGTGTTACATTAGTGGTATCGAGCGTGTGTGTCGGCCGTTGTTAATGTGTCTAACCCTTTGTATGCATGTGTGTGAAACATTGTCGGTGCTTGCTTGTTTCTATTTGTTTGTCTGAGATGAGTTTGAAATAAGTGGGAGAAGTTTTACTTGGTGGCGCTTGTGGCTTAGAGATGGGGCCTCAGCGTGGTTACGCTTTGGTAACTTGAAGTGTAAGTTTGAAGACGCTGTTGTAGTTTGGTAAAGATGGTTTATGTCACCTTCATGATTGTCGACTGTCTATTGACAAATTGAGGAACTGATCACCCTTAATCCCTTGTTGATAGTAGTCAGGAATTGTGTTGGTTGGGATAGACTTGTCTTGCCAGCTTAATAGTGTGTGAAGCAGATGTGTTGGCACAAGGTGGTCCATGGTTACTTGAGTTGTGGGCGAATTTGGATTTTGATGAGAAACAAGATTTTGGCAAGCGAACTTCTTGTTGTGAGTCTTCCGAAGCATATTGTGAAGATGTGAGTGATTTACCGCCGTAGTGCAAAGTGAAGTTTTGATGGATTTAGTTGTTGGAACTAGTTCTGATTTGAAGTATCCTTAAGGGATGTTTGTTCTAAATTAGAGTTGAAAAGTCAACTTGAGGGTTGGTTTGAGCAGAGTTGTTTATTCGAGCGGATCACCGTGGAGTGCTACCGTTGTGTTGTTCGAGAAGAGCAAAGGTTACCCGAGTTGGTGTGTTGTTTGCAGTCAATGAACGAAGTGGATATTGAGGGCAAGTGTCTACTTCCGAGGATTGATATTTGGATGAATCAGTCGTTTAGAGTTTATGTGTTTAGTAAGATTGATGCGATGTCTGGCTGTCTACGGATTAGTGTGTGAGCTGAAGATGTTTAGACAATGCTTTTCAAGATAGTGTATGGTCCTGGCGAGTGTTTGTTGATGTCATTAGTGTGACTGATGCGTCAGAGGTGTGATTTTGGAATGTTCAGACAGTACTCCCTTGAGTAGCTGCTGTAAAAGTTATTTCGTGTTCATGGATATTATTTGGTTCACATCAAGCTAAGGAATTGTGGCAAGCATCCGAGCATGCGTTATCAGTAGTGAAGTTACACCGGTGCATGTCGAGTATACTAAAGATAGAGTTTTGAACTGTTGGACGTGAGTGCTTTAAGTAAGCGACTTGGACGGTAACATTTTGGACAGTTCCGCGAAGATTTATTTTGCATCTTGTAGAAGACTTCAAGAAGTTATTTCAAAGCTTAGAAGTTCCTTTGTTTTGGATGGTTAACTTTGTGAGTTTGATAGAAGATCTTTTATAAGTTGGTATTGATCGTGGGTACTTTGATTTGAGAAGATTGAGTCACTATTTGGACTTCGCAATGGAAAGCGAATTTGTTTGAGCCAGTGGAAGGTTTAGCGAGTGCTTTGATTTTGGTCTTGTTTAGTACTGAAAAACCTTGTGCGGTATATTGTGATATTTCATCTTTGGACTTAAGATGTATTTCGGCATAGAGTTGGAAAAGTGCATTGCTACCTTAGAACGATTTGATTTTCATAAGGAAAAATTGTCGCACGCGTGAGTTAGAGTTTGATGCGGTTGTGCTCATTTGAAATTTTAAAGGTGCAGATGTTAACTACGAGGAGATGATAATTGTTAAAGACAATTCAAGTTTGAGTACGATCTATAAAGAGTCTTCGTCTGGTGATGAGTTTAGTAAATTGATATTGCGGATAACCCAAGAATATCTGATTTGGAATTTATTATTTCGAAGAAGGTTGCATGTTTGTTTTGGGGCACTTGTTGGGATTAAGCTCAGAAGGTTATTAGGGATTTGTTCACTACTAACATATGGATTTCGTCGGATACTAATGGTCGCGGTGGATTATTGGATTACGACTAAGATAAGTCTTGACGGTAGGGAATTTTGTGGTGGTTTGGTAGCCACAGGTACCTTAAGACGATTGATGTTTTGTAAAGGAAAGCGTTCTATTTGTAACTGAAGTCGGCCGCGACGGTGTTCATGATTGGATTTCATAGAAATTGATGTTATGGTTCTAAGTCTGACCTGTGTTGTAAGTCAGGAGTATGAGACGACGTTGATGGGTAGAGTTCTTGAGAGAGTGTGTTGGGTTGAATTACCACTTTGGAAGATTGAAGGTTGTGAAAGGTGTTTCGAATAAGAAGCCTGTGTATTGATCGTTGCGACGGTACGAGGATAGTGATTACTTATATATACTTTGGGAATTGAATTGTTATAAGGGAAGACTTCGTTGAAGTCAAGTGTATAGTTGAAGTTTCACAAGTGAAATATTTGGACAGTATTTGAAAAGGTCGAACTATGTCGTGTATTTTAGAGGATCAATGGACGTTGATCAATCAAGATTGAAAGGGTGATTTTTTCAAGTTGATGAGACTGATGTTACGAGGTGTCTTGATGGGTGTATGCTTTGAACGTATCCATTCTGAGTAATTGTGAAGTTGAGGAATTAACCAAGTTGTTTTACGGTTGGTATCTTATGCATTAAAGTGACGCAACATGGTTTAGTTATCGAGCATTGAATTGTTAGCGAGTGTGGGAGATTGTTGGAGTTTGACTAGGGAGTTATAGTCACAAGTCGTCAGTATAAGCCCTAGAATGAGTGGTGTATCGCAGTTCGGTTATGTTTGGGTAACTTGTTATGGTTCGAAGGTTGTACGTTGGTAATCTACAAGGACGATGTGACCTTGTGATTTTCTGGAATGAGAGCGATAACTACAAGTGTAATTCGTGAGTTCGTATTTATGCGTGAATGAAGGCATCTTTTTCGTGGTTGCGTAGCACGCGTGGTTCTATCCTATTCTGATTGTTTCAGTTTTGGTTTGTATAACCATTTTGTTGTTCTCGTTTTAGCAATGGTGTCGGTGTTGTGTCGTAGGACTTTATGTTCCTATCTTTGGTGACTCGTTTCCGAAGTGTCGGTCCGAGTGTGTGGATAATTCTATGGTTGAGGCGTTAGGATGGAATCGATCTTATTTGTTTGGTTCTCGAGTGAACCGGTGTGTCTGCGATTTGTTTGGTTATTGGGTGTTAATTGGTTTCCGAGTGCATTGTATGGGCTTTGCATCTCGGCATGGTTGTTCTTGTTTGGACGTTGTGATTAGGGAGATACCCTTGTGTTTGGTGTATTTTGTATGTTGTTTAATTGACGCGAGGATGGAGTGGACAAATGCGTTGGCATGTCCCGATTTGTTCATTTTGGGTCGAACTTTCGAGGACGAAAAGTTTATAAGTGGGGGAGAGTTGTAACGCCCTATTTTAATTAATATTATATTATATTATATTAATATTTTCGAATTACCGATCAATAATTATTTTACGACGAGAATATTTATATTAATCGATATATCAATTAATATATTTGGCGACGTTTAGTTCGGTCCGGTTTTATTCCGTTCGGTTCGGTAAAATATTATTCGGATCCGATATTTAATTTCCCGAAACTATTCTAATTAATTGAGTAAATAATATTATTAGATATTATTTGGTGTTAATTAATAATTAAGTTAGGGTGGGGAGAAATTAGTGAGGATTGGGTTTTACACCCCTAGATAGAAAGAAAACATAAATATAAAAACCATTTTCTTTTCCTTTTCTTTCCATTGTGAACACAAAGCCAAACTTGGAGTTTTAGAGAAAAAGAGAGGGTTTTGGAAGGAGAAGAGCAAGAACAAGAGCAAGAGAGGAAGCTTGAGGGTGGAGATGTTGAATCATCAAGAATCATTCAAGCACTAGAGGTAAGGGGTTTGATTCTCCATCTCATATTGTTAGGTTTTGATGTTTATGTTTTGGATTTGGGGGAAAAGTTGATAAGTTGATTTATAGGGTTTTGGTTGATTGTTTGATTGAAATAGATTAGAAGAGTTGGAATAGGAGTATGGATTGTGGGTGTATTAGGGGTTATCTTGTGGAAATTAGGAGTATTGAAAATGGAAAACACAAACTGATAGAAAAGCCAGAAAACCGGAAAATGCAAGTGCATGGAAGAAGAATGGAATGAGGATGTGCAAGCTGGAACGCGACCACCTCACATGGAGGGGAGGCCGTCCCAGCCTCCCTGGCGGGCGCCTCAAGGCCCTTAGCACCATGGGACGTTCGTCCCTTCCCTCATGGTGCATGGTAGTGTGAATTGCGTTTTCTGCATTTTGTCTGTTTACTGCATAATTATGTTTTCTGCATAATTATGCAGTTTGACTTCTGTTCTTTCTGTTTTCACTAAATCCATATACCACTAGTTAGTATTAATAAAATATAACTAGGACATAAGTTAGCCGATTAAATTTGGAACCCGATTATGTTCCGATTTTCCGGTTTCGGTAAATTCGACGACGGAGCAAGTTGCTCCAAATTCAACGAAAATTGACGTGCTAGTTAAGTTCGACGTGTAGAACGTAGTGGTGAGGTTAGTTTTTAGAAATTACGAGTTTTTAAGAGATGACCCGAAATAGGCCAAAATACGGTTAAATTTAACCGGATTGCGTTTTAGTAGATTTAAGGCACGTATGGACAATCTGATTTCGATGTTGACGATTATGATTAATGTCGGTTATTAGGAATGACTTTCGCGACGATTATAGGTGTTTAACTATTTTTTCGTTTTTGGAATTTGGCGAATTAATTGATAATGATGTGGTGTGAATAAACATAATGTTTGCGACGGTGTATTTACTAATGAATACTTGTTGATATGCGATGCGATGATATATGTCTTTGTACATGATGATTATATTGATGTTGTTAATAAATGCTTCCGATTTGTGAATGCATGATTTTTGATGATGATGAATTATTGGTGATGTTTTGCATAATGCAAGTATAATGCGATGATATATTTATCTTGATTTGGATAAATTATGGCGATGTGGGCTTTATGCCAATTTTGATGAGCAATGATGATGTGTTTGTGTTGTGTTGTTTTATTGTCGAGTCACATACATTGCATTGGCGACGATGAGATTTTATGCCAAGCGAGGAGGCTTTTATGCCAAGCAACGAGGCTTTTATGCCAAGTGTTCCTAATTATGGACAAAGCGACGGGTACCACATGCATAACATAGTCGTGTCTCATGGAGCCGGTTATGTTTATGTTTGAGTTGTTTGGCGTTGGGTTTTTAATTGATGGATGATGTTGAATTGCGATGATGTATGATACTTTGTTTGGTGATGATCTTTATGATGAGCATGAAATGAATATGACTTGGTAATTTCATGATAACTATGCGATGAATATAAATGATGAGTTTTGCGATGAATTAACCTTGATAAAATGCTTAAATGCAAATATGATGTGATGATGTTTGTGATGATGGGCTTTAGCCAATTTGTGATGATTTTATTTATGTTGTTTATGTTATTAGTATTGTTTGATGTTGTCGTTTGATGTTGTTGTTTATGATTTCCGTATGGATTAGTGACATATTAACTTGTGACGACTTCGTTGTGAGGAACGTTTATGTGTTGTTGTGACGATTTATGTCAAGGAGGTTATGAAGATAAAGTGTAGATTATACACATTAGAATGACGATTAAAGTAAGTGGGTTTTGGATATGTGTTGGAGTTGCACTTATTTATCTATACTCCTTTATAATTCCGAAACTATATATATATATATATATATATATATATTATCATGCCTTTAATTATATGTTTTGGAGTATCTCACCCTTTACTTGTTTCTCCGTTACCTTTATATTGGTAACGTGCAGGTTATGAAGACAGAGTCTATAACTGCTATTAGTCGAGTCGGGTGTCGCTCTGATACGTAGCACTCGGGGGGAATTATTATGTTGTCTTGTTGTTGTTCTTTTGTTGTTTTCCTTTGTAAATAAGAATCATACTTTATGAAAATATGATTTATTAAGGAAGTTTAATAAAGAAGATGTTTTGATGTTTTTGAATCAATTTATGTTTTCCGACGATGCTATGTATCCGAGATTTATACTTTAAAGTAAATAGTTTAAAGTGAGTTGTTTTTGAAGGTGTGATGCCTCAGTATTGAATTTGTGAAATTTTAAATTACTCTAATTTTTGCATATTAAACATTGGGTATTATTGGGGTGTTACAAATCCCCATTTTTCATCTACTTGGGAACCCTTATTTATAGGAAAGTTCACTCGTGGAGACATATGTATGTCTCTCTAGGAAGGCGAGTGATTCTTCTTAATTATGTTCTTGATGCAATTCATATCATCTTTATGTATTTCTTAAAATACTTGTTAAGGTTTGGAAGAAAATAATGAAAATTCAAAGAAGGACGTGGAAGACAATGAAGGATATAATATTGATCTCAGGTAAATTGGCGACAACGAAGGACGTTGAAGACATAAGTATTATTTTTGCTTGGAAATAGTATCTTGGTACGTTTGTGGGGAACATGTGCTTTCCGCCTCAAGAATCCTATCCAACACTTGAGTCAATGGTAACTTGAGTGTCTTTGACCTCTTCTAGGTGTGTTCTTACAACTCAGTGGAGATTACACTACTACGGAAAACCCTATTAACAACGGTTGGAAAAGATATATAACCACGCGAGTCCAAACATTGTTATGTAGAGTTTTGTTGTAAATGTGTTACTTACAATCACTGTCCTAAAACTGGTGTAGTATACTTACAATCACGGTCCTAGTTCACGTGATATCACAACGGTTATTTAACTTAATCGTTGTTGTATGTCTTTTAATACATTCATAAAAAATAGTAGTAGAACAACAATAATAGTAAGAACAACAAGAACAAACAACAAGAACATCATGAACAACATGAACAATAACATTAACAACAAGTACAACAAGAAGAACTAGAAGAACAACAAAAACAATAATAACAACAACAAGAATAACAAAAAGAAGAAGAAGAAGAAGAAGAAGAAGAAGAATAATAATAATAACAACAATACTACTACAATAATAATAATAAGAATAACAACAAGAACAACAATAATAAGAACAACAACAACAACAATAACTAAAAAATAGAACAATAAGAACAACAACAACAACAACAACAACAACAACAACAACAACAACAACAACTAACTTTGCTAACTTGAATCCATACTTTTTTTGTCTCATTCAAGATGGAGAATAGATGTCAGAGTTCTGAAATTTATAAATTAAATAAATTATGCTTTCGAGTTTTGCTTATGAAATAAATGATATTTTTTTAGCTTGGTTTTGTTGAGAAATAGAGTGTCGTAAATGAAACATGATGTTTGAACACTAGTACAAAAATCACTTTTTAGTAAAGGATGTTAAGTCAGTTTCCTTACCACTCGACTTAAGAAGTAAAACGGTGGCAATTTTGAAATTATGTCAAACATTGATAAGTCTTTGTAATAATTAACCGACTTACAAAAACTCTGTAATTTAACATTTAATTAATTATTAAAAAATAAATAACACAATACATAATTATATTCCAGTAAGCTCAAACACTTTTTGAGATCCAATCTCACTCTTCTCTCTATACTATCTAACGCACATCAAAATATTCTTGCTCCTTGAAAACCGTTGTTGGCATCCTCCTAGGCGCTCACCACCACTCCACACGTCTGTGTCTATTTGTCTCCTCTAGTGAATTGACCATTTATACTATCTCTCGCCTCCCTCCCTCTATGCCATTTCCCCCTTTCTCCATCTATGTGGAGCGCGATTCCTTTTTTGAGATATCTCTATATCACCAAACTCTCCTCATTTATCTATTGTTGTAGGATCCAACAACTCTAACCTCCAGTATAGCCTTCAAAAGAGAATTAATAACAACAGGTATGAGTCTCTACTTTTCATTATTAGGGTTTTGGATTTGGAGTTTTAAAGTTCTAAATAACCAATTGAAAAAATATTGTATTGTTCTAGAAGTTATCTTAGAACCCACTTATTAGATTGAAGTAAATTGATACATTGGATGCTATATTGTAAAATAGCTCAAGATAATCATCACTAAGAATTAGAGTAAAAAAATGTTAAATTAAGTATGATTTTTATGTAGGAGATTAGAAAATTAGTTTCTCTTAGTTAATTGGGTTTATGGAGAAAAACAAAGCAAGGTGGTTGTTGTTGTTTTGGCTTCATAGAGTTTTTAATTAAGAACATACATTTGAAGTTAAGGTGAGAAGGTGTTTGATGTTGCACACATTTGAATTAGTTTCTCTTACTAGTTGATGATTAAGGACAATATATTTGCTAATTTTTTAAATAAATATATAATTATTGAGTGATGAAATAAATAAGAGGTAGTGTTTATTCATTCAATAACACTAATAGTTTATAATGCAAATACATACTAATTACCGGAACAAAAGCATCTGTCTTTAAAATTTAACATATTTTCTAATTTCTACATTATGCTTACTTTATGGCTTACATCTATCATGTACTTTGTAATATTATATGTAAAAGGTACATCTTGATTCACTTCAGATTTTTTTATGCAAGTCATATGATGAACCATTTTCTTTTAGTTATATATTCTCCTTTTTTTTTCATGCAAAAACTCTTGAGTTTGTACTCTAGAGGAAAATTTTGTTTTAGTATCTTATTTTGTGAGTTTTATATAAAAGGAAGGAAACCATGTGATGTTACTTCTATGAGTTTCTACACTTAAACAATATTATATTTTAATAGCTTATATTACATATGCGATGGAATTGAGACTATCTTCTTTTTCAGAGAAAATTGAACATAAATCTACAAGATTAGAAGTTTACATGTTTTCTATTCCTGTTTTGAGCTCAACAAACTGAAAATAGAAGATTTTGAAGCTAAGCGTTGGGCTGCGGAAAAGGGGAACTTGTGTGCTTTACTCTCCACCTTATAATATGTAAGTACTAAGTACTTTGTATAAAATACAATGGCCATGTTTTGTTGCCTTATGTTGCATAAAAGGTATTTAAGGTTTTGATCTACTAAAAGGTATTTAAGTCCTTTTATATATTTGGATCCAATGAAGTGAACCTTTTTAACACACCAAATGTCTTGAATGATATTAGCTTGATTGTATTAGAACAAAAATTCAAACTGTGTTAATCACGTATGTAATACTTAATATATAATTCTATTACATAAATATCTTGATATGCCGTTCTAAACAGAATTAGCTAGTTTATAGATCTTACAACTACAAATTTTGAAAATGGTTATAAGTGTGGATCATTACGTTTAGTTAATGCTTTCTATTGCAATGTCTCTGTGTGGTGTTTGCTTGCTGCATATCTTTCTTATACATGAGATAGTTTTCATGCATTCCTTTCTTCTATAAAGAATTCTAGATTTCCATTTTAATTTGTCCTCCTTCCTTTTGCATCACATTTTTCATTTGCAGTTTGGTTTTGTGAATTAATTAGAATAAATACTGTTTTCATTTTAGAAAATGGTTAATACTTCGGTCTAACTACTACTACTTTTGTTTTTGCTGCTCAAGCTACTCAACAATTATGTTGACCATGCAATGGTGGTTAATAGTGATGCGAATTGAAATAGTGAAGACAGTGTAATTAGCAAGTCATGATGAAGAGGGTAATTTTCAATAAGGGTATAGAACTTGTTCTCATTTTGATTAAGTAAATTTATAAAAGGGAGCCATAATATTTAATAACTAAACCATAAGATTCGTATTGTTTATTAATATTGAATCTTGAAGAGAAATACAACTCAACTCTGTGTAATGAATAGTATTTTCTTTCTACATTAAAAGATTGACTATTGATCATATGCCTACATGTATTATGTTTATGTTGAACGATAATTTGTTTAAATTAATTTTGTATTTTAATCAATTGTATGTATGATGCCAAAAATAAATTTTATGTATCGTATCATATAAAGGCATATTGTAGTAATTATTTTTTTTATCAAAATAATTAATATTTCTTAGATCGGTTGAACATTTAGTTGACTTAAGTCTTAATTTTGTTAAGTCGGTTTATAGAGGAGACTTAACAAGTCAAAACTTGTTACAACGCCTATTCTTAAGTCGGGTACCGAACCGACCTAAGAAGTCATTTAAAACTGACTTAACAAGTGGTTTTTGTACTAGTGGAAGGTAGAAGATGTAGTTCATCTAAGTTGGAAGTTTGGTCACTATAATGGACAATTGAGATTTATTTAAGGATGACAGCAGTAGAAAAGTAACAACAAGATTCGAACTCATGACCATGTGTGCTACATACAACAACAATTGTATTAAGTAATCGTTGTTGTAAGTCTTTTAATAAAATATAAAAAATACAACAGTAGAACAACAACAACATCAAGATTCAAACTCATGACCATGCGCCACATTAAATTAAAAAATAAACATTAAATTCAATGGCCTGATTAAGAAACTTGTCAATTCGTGGTCTAAATAATAGATCAGTCGGATTACACTAATTTTCACCGAATCAATTGCAACTGCATGTGATCATACCAAACCACTTAAATTTCCGATATAACCAATTCAATCGGACATTTCAGACATAATTTTAAAACATTTATCATATGGATTCTTCTAAACCACCTCTTCTTAAAACAATCCGTATGATACAACTTTAAACAAAGAATAACATTTTAGTTATGAAAAATGTTATCTTGATAGTAATTCGTGTATTTTAATGTTTACCAAGACAATAAACAGTGAAATATTAATATATATATATATATATATATATATATATATATATATATATATATATATATATATTATAGATTTATGGATAGTGAAATAAAATTTGTGTGATTAACCAACATAATAACTTCATTAACCAACATTTTACATTTTATTAAGTAACTTTATTTCACTACAAAAACTAAATTTTAATATTTAGGTGTTTATTACCCAAATTCATAACTTTATTAATCAATATTTTACATTTCATTAACCAACTTTATATTATTATTAAACTACTCTTACTATTTGAACGTTTATTAATCAGTTTCATAATTTTATTAACCAACATTTTACTTTTCATTAACCAACTTTATTTATAGTTTAAAATTATTTTTAATATCTCGAGTGTTAATTAACCAACATCATTGTTTTATTAATCAATATTTTACTTTTTATTAATCAATTTAATTTTATAATTAAATTATTTTTAATATCTAAACATTTATTAACCAACTTCATCACTTCATTAATTAATTTGTTATATTTTATTAACTAACTATGTTTTACTACTAAATTAGTTTTAAAATCTAAATATTTATTAATTAATTTTATCACTTAATTAACTAATTTTTTATATTTCATTAATCAACTTTATTCTATTAATAAAAATTACTGTGTGAACTGTTCATTATATTATTTATGAATTGTTCATCGTATTGTTTACTCATTGTTTATTATACTGTTCATAAAATATATTATTTAATTTAAAAATACTATTCACGGTGTCGGTGAATAATATTATATACAATGTAGTGCAATACTTCCTGTCAATATAGCATTGTTATTTAATTTTTTCTACACAAATTTATAATACTGTAATGATATATATATATATATTTTTATTTAAAAACTCAACTGGATCTCTTAATCTGGAAACGGTACCGCTACTGTGACATAATTCAAAATCTCTTCTCTCACTATTTCAAGCTGAAGGACAAGATTAAAATACCTCCATTGAGGTGCTTTTGTGGCACAGCTTTTTCTAGATTAATGGTTAAAAAATAATTAAAAAGTGACACAAACCAATAATATAATGTTACAAAATGATAGGATTGATAATTCCACTCAGTACCAAAGGATAGTTTCGTAAATTAATACATTTTGACCACTCAGTGCTTCTTCTTGGATCTAGTATTGCCATGTTTTCTTAATACATTTTGAAGCCAAAAAAATATTTTTCTCATTAGAAAGAAGGTATTCTCATTTTGAATCTGTTCCTTTGGAAAATGATGACACCATATCCCTACTTTTTTTCATGATATCTTGGATGAACAAAGTAACATTAGAGTGAGAAGATCCTCCTTTTTCTACGGCCTTTTTAGCCATCTCACCAAACTCTCTTATCCTTTTCTTCTTTCTTCACTTTCACTTGTCTCGTCCATTAACCTTTCTATTCCTCTCTCAATATCTTCCTTCTTCACCAACACACCAATTTCCTCTTCCTCACCCCATCTCACTGGACTCTTCACCCCAACTTTCACACCAACTTTCAATATCTGCACAACCAAACTTTCATTAAAAAATTGATCTGCAAAAAGTGGCCATGTAACCATTGGTACACCAGCACATATTGCTTCTATAGTTGAATTCCAACCACAATGTGTTAGGAATCCTCCAGTTGCTGGATGTGACAATATCAACAACTGAGGAGCCCAACCCTTAATTACTAACCCTCTACCATTGATTCTTCCTTCAAATCCACTTTCCTCAATCCATTTTCCCAATTCTTCTAAATGATTTCCTTCTCTTATAACCCAAATAAAAGGCCTTTTTGTTGCTTCTAATGCCAAACCAAGCTCTATCAACTGTGGTAGTGTTATATTGCATAAACTTCCAAGAGATGCATAAATAACACTCTCTTGCTTCTGAGAATCAAGCCACTTGAGATGAATCCATTCATCAACTAAAACATTCTTACTATCATGACCTCTTTGAACCTTATCTAAGCTATCAGTGTTACTAAGTGATACAGGACCAATACACCAAACTTTATCATTTTTTACCTTTTTATAACCACTTGCATAATCTCGTTCCAGCTCTTCAAAAGAATTCACTATTATCCCATAAGTACCCATTTCAGCATCAAGAACATCACATTGAAACTGTTTCAAAGCTTCACCCTTTGATATTAATCCAGTTTGTGGGCCGGTCATTTCAATTTTGTCAGGAATACCAGGCACAAGAAAGTAATCAGATTCATTGTTAGCCATAGTTTCTATCATATTGTTCAGAAATAAAGTATGCATACATAGGAGAAATAAGCAACTTCCTCCCGAAAAAGAAATTCTTGGAATATTAAATTTTCTAGATACGTGGATTGTATATGGCAAACAAACATCAGAGATTATGCAACTTGGTGGCGGTGTTAACTCTTCAAATATTTTTTCAGCTTCCTGTTGTAGAAACTTTGTTGAATTGAAAAAGTTTGATGCTGCGCCAAGTGAAGTTAGCATGTCAAGATTCTCACAGCCTTCTGGTAATCCAGACTCTTTGGATGGAAACTGGAGTTGGATTAGATGAATCTGTAGGCCAGATTGAAGAAATCGTTGAAAGACTGATGAGAGACGAGATGCATTTTGTGGAGTTGTTAGTATAGTAACAATAACATTGTTGTGATGTTGTGCTAATATTTTAGCAATATCCATCATAGGGATCATGTGACCTTGTGCCATCATTGGAAACAACACAAAGTGGAGGTTTTGATCTTTGGATGCCATGGTTGAAACGTGGAGGATGAAGGATATGATATGAATGATTTAAAAGTGGCCTAGTGCTATGAATTCAGATAAAGTTGTAGGACAAACTTATAATCGCCAAATTACTTTTAAGGTGATGTAAGCGCTTACATGTGCACAAGTTGAATTATTTAAATCAAGTTTGTATAGTACAGTATAATTTTGGATTCATTTTTGGAAGTCTCAAAAAGATAAATATTTATGTCTTTGTTCGCGGGTTGGTTTGGTTTAGTTTTGAAAGAATCTGATATCTAAATCGATTAAAATTATATGAATTGGTTCGGATTGAATTTTTAAATTTTTGCGACAAAATCCAAACTGAATCGATCCGAGAAATAATAGGTTGGTTTGGATTGAATTGACACTAGAACAATATAATTTTAAAATTTACACTCAATATTTTAAAAATGGACGAAAATGAAAAATACGGTGACAATTTTATAATTAAAGTATTATTTTAAACAATATTATGTGAAAATATATTCCTATTTTCTAAAAATAAATTTAAATTAAAAATATTATTATAATTAAATCTCAATTACCTATTTTAACCTTTAAAAATAGGCATAAATTTATATAAACTAAATTTTTTCATAATTATCTATATGGCATATTAACAAATTATTTAAGCAAATTCTCATTTATGATGCTTTCAATTCAGTACATCAATTTCTATGCAATTACCATTTTAACATTTCTTTTTATAGTAAAAGTTAAAATTACAGTAACAAGCCAAAAAGATAGAAAAGAACAAATATACATGAACTAGCACTCCCTTGCAAACGTGAACGTGGTTTCTTTCAGCTGTCTATAAGCGATTTTCAAAAGTGCTTTTCGCGGTTTCAACGCGATAATCTTTCTCTCGCGCGACGACAACAACAATAGTGAATTGCTCATGATTCCTTACTTACAGCAATCAGCACCTATTCGGTAATAGCAGTGTGCGGATGCCACTGAGCGAATTTGCGAATTTTCCTCTTCTTTTTCTTTGGATTTCTCTGCTATGGAATTGCTGTTGTATTGTTATTTGTTGTTGTGGCAGGTTATGGTTCATGAATCAGCATCTAATTGTTACCACAATTACCGCTTCGCAACTACATACGCCAGGTATTCGATATAAGTCCTGAACCGATATTCTTTTGCTTTTTCGCTTCTGTTTTCTTTAGAGTTTCTTATTGAGTTTCCTGTTCTGAATTGTTATTGCTATATCGTTGCTATATCCTGGATTTTCCTTATTACCTCAAACTGTTGTGCTATTATTAGCATTGCATTTTTCACTATTGGATTGTTGAATATCATAGCTAAATCTCATAGGAATCATTTGGATTTCTTTTGCTATTTCTTTGATTGTTCAGAGAGTCAAATGGATAACAATATTAAACTCTATATGGTGGTTATCTGCTTGTGTGTTTGTTTCATCTCTCAACATTGAAATTCTATTCTGAAATCATGTAATTGAAACTTTTGATATTGTACAATGGCTTGTACATTTCCTTCTTCTATATTGTGCCATTCAAAATCTTGGATATCTGAGCCACTGTTAGATAAAAAATTGAAGCTAAACAAACAGGTCTTGGTCAAGCTACTTTTCTAAGCAAGTTGTATATATTTTCAAAAAATATGTACTTCTTTGTAAATGTCTCAATGCATGATTGATGTCATGATATGGATGAATCATTTTATGTTGGTAATGTGGTGTGTCAAATAATTTATGTTGGGACTAAGTTTATCATCAAAATAGCATTCGATATGTTACCTTTCTCATTTTGGTATAATGAGTTACCTTTTCAAATTGAAATTTTTTAACTTTTGAGAAGAAACATCATATGCTTTTTTTATTTTGTTTTTTTGCACATGAGCTTTACTTTGCTTGTTTCTTTCGGAAGTCACGAGATTAATGATCAACTATTAAAACATATTCATTTCCTCTCACGTTTCTAACACCCATTTATACTATCTCTCGCCCTCTCTCCCTCTATGCCATTTCCCCCTTTCTCCATCTATGTGGAGCGCGATTCCTTTTTTGAGATCTCTCTGTATCACCAAACTCTCCTCATTTATCTATTGTTGTAGGATACAACAATAGATAAATAGTCATCCGGACCGTGGATGGCAAAATAGGTCGGTGGCATCCGAGCTCGTCTGACGAGGTCATCGAACCTTCTCTTGATGGATCCGATGGAGTTTTTGGTGAATCCTCCACCGGAGATGACCATGGCCGTCGAAAAGGATTCCCAAGGACCGTGGATGGCGAAATAGGTCGGGAGGGTATCCAGGTTAGGGAAAAAGAAATCTTTCGGCCTTGATATGCTCAAGCTACCGGCATGAGGGAATTTTCTGCGGGCTTCTCCTCTTCGACTTTGCTAGAAGAGGATGTTTCTTCTTTCACGGACTCCTTCTTCTTATACTTCTTGAGGTGCCCGTCTCTTATTAGGATTTCAATTGCATCCTTGAGGTGGATGCAGTCCTCTGTCACAAGTCCGTGACTTCGGTGGAACCTATAGTACTTGCTTTTATCTACCCCCAATTTGGCCGGGGTCTGGCGAGGAAGCGCACTCCTCCTTACTTGAACTCAGAGTTCGCGTACATCGGGATCGTTCCCAGAAGTGGTGAAGGTAGTCACGAACCGACCTACCGACCTTTATTATCTCTTGAGTCGCATGGCTTGTCCTCCCGCCTTCGTTCTCTTCCCCGACGAGATGTCGAGGGTTCTTCATTTTTAGAGCTCTTGACATTCTCCTGGGTGTCACGAGCGAATTTGCGCTTTTTTCATATATGGATGTATGCTTGCCCAAGAGGAAAGCATCTAACGTGGAAGGTGTCTCGATGCCTACCGCCGAAGTCACTACGAGGCGTAGTCTCTCTCGAGGAGGTATTTCTTCATGTCATCCGTAGTCGAGATTGGACGGCTCTTGATTGAACTTCTCGATGCACGCTCTGAGATTCCTCTTTCTTGGATGATGGCTTCAAGGATGCTTGATTTTGGATGTCGCCGAGAAGTGAAGTGCGGAGAATAGCTCCCAAGTGCTTCCAAGTGGCCGGACTGTCGGCAAACTCTTGTACACGCTATGGCCCATTTTTGAGTTGTAGAAAATAGCGACACTTGGCCCCAGGACTCCTATAGTCGAGCAAAGCATCAATGTTCTTGATGTGCTCTAGTCGATAGTGTCGTCGTATCCCAACCGAGGAGGTTTTCCAACCAAACGGTATAGGAATATCCATGGCGGCAGTGGACATGATGCTCGTCTTCGTCGCTCTGGTCGGGAGAGAAGGAGACAGACCGATTGTATCTTCTGTGATGCGGGGAGCTTTCTCCTCCTTTGATCTTGGTGAGACCGATCTTGCTGATTAGATTCGTTCTTTGTCTTTTTGTGGGAGGGTGACCCCCGATTTTTTCGAGGTGGGGTATGTCCCCTCTTTTTCGAAACCTGGCGGACGAGACGATCTCCATTCCGAGCAAGCTTTCTCGACGAGGGACTTCGGGAAATAGCCGCTTCGAGTCTCTGAGGTGGAGACGAGGCGGTTTCTTTCAAAGCCTCGTCGTTGGCCTGCTGGAGGAGGAGATTGGTGCGGTTGAGGCAAAAATGTCAGCTAGTGCTGGGTCCGCGTTGGTCGACAATGAAGTCGAGGATAGAGGAACGACGGGGTCAATGGCTTGATTCTTGGATATCCGGTTGTCCAAGAAGAAGTCTTGGTCTACAGTATCTTCGTGATCCGGGGATGCGGTCCTACCATCCCTATGATCGATGACATCCTCATGACGAGAACAGGGAATAATCCTATCCATTTTCTTGACAGGTGAGAGGATAGGGTTGCTGGAAAGAGATAGATCGTTGAATTCGGCCATTTCTTGAGGTTGAGGTTATCTTTGATCTTTAGGTATGATTAAAGAAGATGGGGAAGATAGGTTCCCACAGACGACGCCACTGATCTGAATTGTTAATCAGAACTGGAAACGACCGAGTTGTTGATGATCTTTCGAGCAAGTTGGTGAGGAGAAGAGGGTGGTGTACTGCGCACCGATGCTAAAGTAAGTGAATGTTCGGTGAGAAGATAGAAAGTATTTAGGATTTAGTGTAAGAAAGTGATACCTTGCCTCAAAGATCGAGGGTTTATATAATGGACAGAGGATTCTTATTGGTCGCTATATTTGGACCGAGATACGGATCCACAGTCAAGACCGGCGATTTGCTCGTAATAGCCGTCATGTCGCACATGACATATAACGCACAATTAGCGGTAAGTAGGGTCGTGGTTTGGCTTGACACGTGTCGGCGCGACACGCTGAAACGTTCGGATGGGCGTCGGCGATGTTGTCGGGCGGCCGGCTGCGGTTAAGGGAAGAGTGATCCGCCCAAATGCTTTCGGGTTGTCCAAAACAAATGTCTTTCATAGTTCTACGCTCGATTACCATAATACCTAACAATTTTCTAATTACAAATTAAAATATAATAATTTGACCACATACAACATTTCATATTTTTCTTTTGAACTTGAATGATTGATAATGTTTTATGATAATTAATTATGATTGATTTGGGTTGGGTTTGGGGAAAAATTAAAAATCTAATGCTCGAACCAATTGTCATTGGATTTCATTGGTTTAGTTCGACTCTTGTCCGAATCGAAAAATATTCGCCCAATCACTATAGTTTGGTTCGAATTTACCGAACCGATGAACACCTCTATATTTATGGGCACTTTTTTTCCATATATCCAATATAAACAAAACATACACCTTCGAACACATATATAAGTAACAAAAATACTCAAATTTTTAGTCACTATTATAAATAAAAGTTAAAAATCAATTATTATTAAATAATTCAATGTTATAATTTCTAATATATTTTTTATATTTCAATTTCCAATATTTCATTAAATTTAATAAAGAAAACATTATAATAAATTTAATTAATTTTCATCAAAATCTAAAAAATTAACTATATTTGATTGACTTCTTAATAACTGTTAAAACTATTTTTATTACTTACTAGTAAGAAACTCGTGCTATTGCATGGGTCTCGTTTGGGTTCACATTACACGTCTATCAGACTATCGTTTATAAAATAGTTTATAAAGTTGGATTTATTTTTTAATTGATTGACATTCACATAGTTACAAATATAAACTAATAATATGCACCAACTTTTAAATATTCATTTGAAATTATAATAAACCGTATAGCCAATTCTCTAATTTCAATTATATAAACAACAACAAAATAATTTTAGAAATTGACATTAAAATGAACAGTATACTGCTGACATGTCATAGATACGTTCACATCCATCCATTTTGACATACAAATTACACAATTACACGTTATCCATAGTATCCATTTTGAATTGAAAATAACATTTGTAATGTATTCCCGTATATAAAAATATTTTTAATTTATTCATGTTAAAGATAATTAAATAAAAAATTGAATTTTTATCGTTATAAAAATATTTGTAAGTTATTTATGTTTCTAAAAATAATTGTAAAAATAAATGTTTGTCGTATCATCTTAAATTTATTTATTCAATAGTGATAAATATGTGTCTCATAAGTTTTTACCTTTTATCATTAATTTTTTATGATTATCATTTATCATTAAATTTTCATGAATATCATTTAATATTTTTTTATTATGATTACAATTATAATGTTAATTGGAAAAATTCTAATATGTTTTGGTTATTTTATAAGTATAAAATAATTACTAAATCTTAATTGATTTTATTTTGTTTTATTAACCTTTCTATAAAAATCTAAATAATTTAAAAATATATTTTATTTCAAATAAGAACTAACTAATTACAAAATAATTTTTATTCTTATGTTTTTAGAATGATAAATTACATGTAAAACATAATTTGGAGTACGTGTGCATGCCAAATCCTGAACTAGGGTTTGCCATGGCAAACCAGGGCCACAAGGACGGACCAGAGATAGAAGACTTGAAAGCGAGATGTTCTAAACGAGCTAAAGTGGAGGACGTGTTGTCACAGATAGATCTACTTTGGCTATTCTGCATGAGGTTTTTGGTGCAGATAGTCAACTTGAAGATTTGAATGAAGCAGATGATGGGGAAGACGTCGACCTCAGTTAGCAACCTGCTGCAATAGCCACATTGCCTCTCAAAACATACAGAGACACTATGATTGGACGTAGTCAGGAGGATCAAGATAGAGATGAGGGTTAACATGCGTAACTGAGATGGAGTACTCATTAGAAACAAACGGAATACGGATGAAGGAGAATCAAGTGGGAGGATATATTGTCAAGGTGGTGTTATCAAAGTCATAAGAGACAAGAATACATCGATCATGGAGGGGTGTGATAGTCAGTTGTTGTGGAAGATTGGCTATAAGGCGTTAGAATCACGATAAGTAGATGAGCAAGGAAGAGAGTTATCAATGTCATTGATATATGAAATGACTACTATTTAGTGGCGTTTTCAAATGAAGATGACAAAAGTGCTACACTATCCGAGGGTCCGTGGTTTATTTATGATCACTATTTAACGGTGAAGGATTGGGCGCCGAAATTCCAACCTGATAAAGATAAAATAAAGGAGGTTGCGGTGTGGATCAAGATTTCCGGATTACCAATATAATATGATGATGCGCGAGCGCTGACTGCAATAGGCCATATAATTGGCAAAACGGTGAAGGTTGACAAGAACATTACGCAGATGAGAGGAAATATGTGGCTATGTGTTGAAGTTAATATTTCCAAGCCACTACTGGCCGTGTTTGAAATTGAAGGTCGGATGTTCAAGATTGAGTATGAAGGTTTGCATATGATGTGCTTACATTGTGTTAAGTTTGGTCATTATAAAGATGGATGTCCGGATAATCGTGTGTTTCATTAGAGATGGAGAAGGCGTCAAGAGGTGGAATAGATGGTGAGCTAGAGATGGATGGCCATGCCATGTGGTTGTGGAAGAAAGAAGGGGCGGCAAGGAGCAATGGGGCGTAAAGTACAACATGTAGTGAACCAGGAGCAATTTCAGATGGGGTCCAGGTTTGCACAGTTGGAAGTTGAGGAACCATGTGTTGATGGTGTAGTGCAAACACCAGAGGCACAATTTCACTGCGGTTGGTGGCGACGAATGCGACATGACTCATCAAACTCCTAGTAACAACGTGCAGAGTGGGAAATGTGCTATAGGTGAAGGGTCTGGCAAGAATGGTGAGGGGAATTCTAGTTTTAAAGATAAAGTCGAAGGCTCGTGGTGGTGGACCGACATCAAATCTAAAAGGTACGAACTTGGGAAGCATTTGAGTACAAGGCATGATACTTTGCGGAACAAAAATATGGGTAATAATCAGAGCTTAACGAGTGGTGAAAGCCTCAGGCAGATTAAATTGGCAGCAAGGGGACTAGCATTTTCAAAGGGAAACTAAGTGGAGGTACAAAGGTGGGCAAAACTAGCATTAATGGTAGATTTGTAGGGCACAGTGGCAAGAATTTTCCACCAGGTAGTGAGGTTCTACATAAGATGGCTAGCATGCAGATTTTGCAGTCACCACGTTCATCTGGTTCCAGCAAAGAGGGGCAAGGCACACATTCATCACACATTGGTTGTCATAAAGAAGTGCCGCCTGTCACGGGTACGACTTTGTCGGAGAGTAGTAAAGGTAGCAAGGATCAAACCGAGGCGACAGTAACTACCAATGGTGCGGTGGGTGCTGGTGATAATACTATTGAAATGGACGAGGAGGTGGTTGCAGAAACTCCTACCATGGCATGAATTTGGGTGTTGAAGTACTTCACAACTTGTTTTATTATTAATGATTGATCATAATAACTTATTTGTGTGGAATTGTCGAGGGGCTGCGAGCATAGAATTTTTCCGGTATTGCAAGCAGTATGTTCGTTTGTATAAGCCTGCATTGGTAATAATCATGGAAACACGGTGTGACCAAAACAGATTAATGCGTTCTTTGGAGAAGTTGGGATTTGATATGTTTGTGGCGGCAGTAAATGTTGGCTTTTTTGGGGGTATAATGCTAGCTTGGAAAAGTGCAGCTTTACAAGTACAAGTGCTTAAGCAACAACATCAATTTATTCATGCCGTGATTGGAGGAGTAAATATGCGGAGTTCGGAATTTACTGCAGTATATGCAAGTCCGAACGCAGATGATCGGAGAGTCTCTGTGGGAGGATTTGTTGAAGTTGTCAAGAATATGTCGCTCGTGGTTAATGGCGGGCTTTAATGATATTTCTAACCCTGAATGAAAAGCATGGAAAGCGATGATATCACCGAGGAAGTGTATGTTATTTTGTGAACGCATGGATAGTGTCACTTATCGATTTGGGAACCGAGCCTCTATTTACACGCGCGGACCAATCTATCATGGTGGCCAACGGATATATGAAAAACTTGATCGAGCGTTAGCGACCGCGGATTGGAGGTTGGAGTTTCCTAATGCTAACATCAAAGTCCTGCCTCGTGTTAATTTTTCGGATCATCATCCTTTGTTAATTATGCTGCAGAATTCTGGTTCTAATAAAAGGCTGCAGGTTTTCAAATTTGAAAGTGCTTGGCTGCATAGTGGAGATTATCATAGGCTCGTTCAATCCTCTTGGCTTATGAGTGATACGGTGGAAGGAAATCTGAATCATGCGATAATGCTAAGGCCTGGAATATGCATACTTTTGGCCATGTTCTGCGTACCAAACTGCTGCTGCTATCAAGGATGCACGGTATATAGGAGAACATTTATAAGAACAACTACCATCCGGGTTTGTTAAAGTGGCCGAAAATGAACTCAGTGGCATCTTGAAGGAGGAAAACCTGATGTGGTATCAACGTTCGCGTGCATAATGGATGGCAGATGGTGATTGTAACACCCCATCTAAATACCCCGAATAATATTAATTAAATTAATATCTAAGTCATCTTTAATCAGAGTTAACACGGTATAATAAGGGATGTCACAATTAATAATTAAAATAACCTTCATTCAAACAGTAGCCATGCTACACTGAGGATCAACACCTTCAAAATAATTCAATATAGATAAGACCATGTCTTACAGTGAAACATCATAACCAAACACGGAATAATTCCATCATTATTATTCCCAACAAAGTTTTAAATAATTAATAAACCAATATCTAATTCCTCATCTAACATTCCCCTGTTACAATCTAATCGAGCATGACATCGACTCGCAGTACTAACGATAAGCTCTAGAGCCATCCTCACCAACTCACCGCTAACTTTAATCGAAATGGTAAGTAAGGTGAGACTTCTCATAATTAAAGCATATTATAAGCTTCTCAATTAACAATATATTTCAAGCACATTAATCCACCTATTTCAACATAACTCCAGATTCAATACACAGTTACAACTATATAATCATCATGCACAACAATCATCAATCAGAGAATAGTAACACTGGAAGACATCCTAACATGTTACTATCCCATACAATCAAAATGCAGACTCAATACATGCGGTACCGACTCGTGACTCAAAGTCACCCAACACTGATCCATCATCAACCGGATACAGTACCATCGATTCGCCCATAAACACCGGACACTAATCCAAATTTAACCACCCATCCTCACTGGCATCGGTTATCGGCAATCCAAGTCAAATTCGCACAATGGGAATTAACTTCACCAAGATAATGCATATGCACGCACATCACCAAAGATGCAACATTAATCTATGTATACATTCATTTAACATAACCGAATCACAACAATCAACATGATATATCAACCAATCATGCATACATCTAACATCAAGATAAACATGCAAACCAATCAACATGATATAATCACCCATCATGAAATAATTCATCACCGAGCATAAATATGCCAAACACTTACCCTTCAATTGGTAAGACTATCACCGATATATCACAACAATGACAACTAAGGTCAACAACCATCGTGCATATACAACACCAACAAACACATGATATCAATACAATCATGAATACACCAATCATCATAAACCGAATCAAAACTCAAAGATATGATATTCCAACAGCACGCTTTACATTCACTATATCATGATATCACCACAGCTTTCGTTACATACACCTACCTCGGCGTCCAAATTGTTTTGAAATTTGCCTCTTTTTTCAAAATAATTTCAACTTTTAGAAAATCTTTTCATTTTATAAAGAGTATTAAATTTAGACAACGTCCAAAACAAAACGGACTTACGGTTTGAAAGTTATGAATTTTCAAAGTTTTAAAATTTTCCAAAGTTGGTGGAACCGTGTTTCCCGGGAGTAACGGTTCCAACTCAAAAATACACGCCTGGAAATGGGGAACCGGTTCCTGGTAGGAAGGTTCCCAGTAAAATCTCATTTTGTGAAAATTAATGGAACCTGTTCCCCACAGAACAGTTCTCGTGGCAATTTTTCACCATTTAAAGCGGAACCCGGTTTCCTCACCGGGAACCGGTTCCCACGACCATCTGGCCAAAATTTAGTTTTTGACAACACTATTTCAAAGCCATTTCCTCATTCATTTTAAACGTGGCATAGTATTCACCATAAACTCACTCATTCATCATCAATAACATACAATATAACATGTTTTAAGTAAATGATCCTATATCATACAAATCCATTAATCTATATTTCGACAATCGACATCATCGACACCATTAGGTATACATCCATGGAAACTTAGAAATAAACATAGATTTCCTAACATGCTATGATCTATAATATTAAAATCAAAACCTATAATAGACAATAATCAATCAAATCACCTTTTTGTGGGTTCTTCGAATTCGACACCTTAGGTTTCTTCCTTTTCCTCTTCTCAATTCCACGATAGTGAGTTTTCTCTTTTTTCCTCTTTTCTTCTTTTATTTCTTTTATTATTCTAACATAATAAAAATAACTAATTTACTTTTACTCCTCACACCTCACTTCATTCATACCACCAATAAATCCACTTCCATTAAATTTTATTTCATTAATGGCCAAAATATTACATTCTTAATTAATTTATTAATTGAAAATCGATTTTTTGGCATAAATGGATGGGAGGTGAGTTTTTCATCGACGGTGTTCCCATGTAACATTTCCATCTGCGGTCCTCCCAAGCCACTTACCAATGCGATCTCTTTGACTCATCGCTTCAACTCTTTTACGATCAAGAGATATTTGGATCTTATGACTAATACCTCAATAGAACCATAAATAATGCCTCCCAACCTCAAACAAATACAACAGTGCCAACTAAATGAGTTATCACTTTCAATGTCGTACATAAGCCCAACCTGCTTATCTTGCATCACACACCACTAATCCCATTAATGGTGCGAAGACAACAAGGGAAGTCGGATAAAATGAAGATCGGAGTAGTCAACCTCCTTTCAACTCTTGAAATCCTTCCTTCCAACTATCACGTCATGTTTGACATCATTTCCAATATCACTAACAAATATCCTTCTTATTCAACCATCTAATTTTCACGATCCATTTATTCGGTTAAAATGCATCACTTCTTTCTTACCCCTTCACTCTAGGACACATGATTGACATCGTTACTGCAACACAATTATAATTTCCTCCACGGCATTTTTCACGACGGCGGTTCGGCAACGTTCCAACGATCGAGCTGGTAAATTAATACATCTATTATAATGGAGTATAATATAAGACATAGAACCCTTCACCTAACAATTCGTTTTGAAATTTCCAATAGTTTCATAATTTCATTCTTCTAACGCTTAATTTGTGACTTCAAAATCATACTTATAACTTTCGCATACGCTTCCGGCTAACTCAATCATTGACCTTAGGTCACTATTTTCATTGATTTTTTCAACTACGGCTCTTCAATTTCATCATTTATCTTTGACATCTTACCTTACTCCACGGTCAACTTGCATACACCAAGTCTTCGTAGATAATTTCCAAGTCTTTTCATAGCCCTTTTTGGTTTGAATCGATGAACTACTATTTCTCTCAATAGGCGTCAACCGCTTATCAAGTGATGAGTTACTCTAATCAACCCGGATCCCGCCTACTATCAACAGAGATTATGGTGATCGATTCAATTTCACAGCGATAGCCGCAATCACAATGGGTATAAACCACTGTACCAAACTATAATAGCGTTCCTTTAGAACTCGTGCTGGTCACCCAAGCACCATGGTTCAATAATCCTTTAGGTTTACAACTTCTTCCACAATTATTCCTCATCCGATATGACGACGAGATACCATCGATCAAACAATTTACATAATCTTTCACCCTCATTAGCATCACACAAATGTTAAGTATTTTCCCCCTCATGAGATGCTAACATACCAAACACACCATAACTTTTGTTGTTTTTGAAGTCCTTATCCATCGGAGAACTTTAACGACATTCACTCTTAGTCTCCCTTTAAATCTCATAACATCTAGGATCCATATATGTCTAAATCTTATTTCAAATGCAATCCATAATACATCTCATCATATGATGAGAAAAGAAACTTCCAACATTTCTTAACACATGTCAATATTTTGACATCTTAAACATGATTGCATTTCTATCCAATGATTTTTCCTCTAATATCACTTATCTTTTCGATGCTAACGTCACTTATTCATCCTCAATCGACATAAGTGTCTCTACTACTGCATTCTCTAATTTTCGATTTACATTAAGAATATATCATTCTTGATCTTTTCCGGATCACGGACTGCATCTGTGTTATGTCCATAAAATGCCAACATGGCAACTTTTGTTGCTTTTGGGGATGGGTCCGCTTATGGCTTGAGATAACATGATAAAGGAAACTCACATCCTTACCGTAATCTACACCGGAAAACTTAAATACTCTCTACGGTTAGTTTGGCTTTCGTAATGCAATATACGGCCTAGAAGCGGAAGTTTATCTTTAATGGTTTCTTTATTTTGGCCTGTTTGCGGCATTTGATCCTCAATTTATCAAGGCATATTTCCAACCACTTGATCCATCAAATCACCAACAATTTGAAAGATATTTAGTTTCAATTTACGAATGGCCATCAAAATCCATTCATTGCATGGCTTTTTCTTCCTGACTAAGGAAATTAGAGTTTTGGTTTACAAATTTATTATGGCGCATCTTCCAATAGTTTTTCAATTTTAACAGGTGTCGATATTTTGTACGGTGTTGGTAACGTTTTTTGTACCAAGAATGACATCAACAATAACTTTGGATTCTTTCTCAACATATTAAGGCGATAAATTACTTTCAGGTGTTGGGATTAATTTTTAAAATAAAGTTTACAACATTATTTTTCCAATGCTTTTCAAATGGAATTTCAAATTGTAGAGTATCTAAATTTTCGCGGCGAATTATGTTAATTTTAATTGTTATGTATTTTCGTAGACAATTAATTTCGTAATAGATAACGTCGATTAATTTGTGACAATAGAAATTCTAACAACTATCATAGGATATCAACCTGAGATTCTAATTTACATATTGCAATATCAATTACATCATTACTATCGATAATTGCGTTAAACCACAATTCCATAATTAATTTACATAATTGTTATTTTTTATATCAATTTATTCTTCTACTAAGAAACTATTCTACATTGTAAATATTCACCAATTCAACTTTCGCCATATTCCTTCCTCAAGTAACTAGGTAGCTGCCGGCACAATTACACAGACACTGGTCACAACGACCGACTATAAGCTGACATTACCATTGTACACACTCCCCATCTAAATACTTCCTAATAATATTACCAATTAATATCTAAGTCATCTTTAACTGACAGTTAACACGGTATAATAAGGGATGTCACAATTAATAATTAAAATAACCTTCATTCAAACAGTAGCCATGCTAACCAGGATCTTCAACACCTTCAAAATAATTCAATATAGATAAGACCATGTCTTACAAATGAAAACATCATAACCAAACACGGAATAATTCCATCATTATTATTCCCAACAAAGTTTTAAATAATTAATAAACCAATATCTAATTCCTCATCTAACATTCCCCGAGTTGTTACAATCTAATCGAGTACGACACCACTCGCGTACTAAACGATAAGTCTCAGAGCCATCCTCACCAACTCCTCACCGCTAATGTGTAAGGGTGAGACTTCTCATAATTAAAGCATATTATAAGCTTCTCAATTAACAATATATTTGCACATTAATCCACCCATTTCAACATAACTCCAGCATTCAATACATACATAACCATATAATCATCATGCACAATAATCATCAATCGTAGAATAAGTAATAATGGAAGACATCCTAACATGTTACTATCCCATACAATCAAAATGCACTCAATGCATGCGGTACCGACTTGACTCAAAGTCACCCAACACCGATCCATCATCAACTGATATAAGTACCATCGATTCGATCCATAAACACCCTGACATTAATGAATCACTAACCACCCATCCTCACTTTGTATCTCATATCGGCAATCCAAGTCAAATTCCGCACAATGGGAATTAACTTCACCAAGATAATGCATACGCACATCATCAAAGATGCAACATTAATTTATGTATACATTCATTTAACATAACTAATCACAACAATCAATATGATATATCAACCAATCATGCATACATCTAACATCAGCATAAACATGCAAACCAATCAACATGATATAATCACCTATCATGAAATAATTCATCATCGAGTATAATATGCCAAACACTTACCCTTCAATTGGTAAGACTATCACCAAAGATATATCACAACAATGACAACTAAGGTCAACAACCATCGCATATACAACACCAACAAACACATGATATCAATACAATCATGAATACACCAATCATCATAAACCGAATCAAAACTCAACATGATATTCCAACCATCATGCATATAATAACAATAACACGCTTTACATCACTCGTATCAGGTAATATACCCATCACCACAGCTTCACGCTATATACACCTCAAAGTGTGTCAGTCAAAAATTGTTCGTTTCGAAATTTGCCTCTTTTTCAAAATACCTCAACTTTTAGAAAATCTTTTCATTTATAAGATAGAGTATTAAATTTAAGAAACAACGTCCAAAATGGGCGCCAAACGGACTTACGGTTTGAAAGTTATGAATTTTCAAAGTTTTAAAAATTTTCCAAAAGTTTCAATGGAACCCGGTTCCTCCCTGGGAGTAACCGGTTCCCACAACTCAAAAATACACGCCTCGAATGATGGGAACCTGCCTTAGTGGGAAGCCCGTAAGTAAAAAATCTCATTTTGCTGGAAAATTAACGTGGAACCCGGTTCCTCCCACACAGGAACCGGTTCCTGAGTTCAAAAATACCATTTTCACCATTTTAAAAGCTGGAACCCGGGTTCTCCCACTGGGGAACCGGTTCCCACGACCATCAGACCCAAAAATTTAGTTTTTGACAACACTATTTCCCAAAGCCATTTCTCATTCATTCCAAAACGTGCCACATATTCCGACATCATATAACCTCACTCATTCATCATCAATAACATACAATATAACATGTTTTATTCATCAGTAATGATCCTATATCATACAAATCCATTAATCTATACATTCTGACACAATCTGACATCATCTGACACCATTAGGTATACATCCATGGAAACTTAGAAACTTAAACATAGATTTAACATGATCTATAATAATATTAAAATCAAAACCTATAATAGACAATAATCAATCGAAATCACCCTTACCTTGGGTTCTTCTAATTCGACACCTTAGGTCTTCTTCCTCTTCCTCCTCTTCTCAATTCCATTATAGTGAGTTTTCCAAAAGATCTTTTTCCTCTTTTCTTCTTTTATTTCTTTTATTATTCTAACATAATAAAATAACATAATTAATGAGTAGAGTCTTTTACCCTCACCCCTCACTTTATTCATCATACCACCAATAAATCCACTTCCATTTAATTTAATTTATTCCAATAATCCAAAATATATTATTACATTCTAATTAAATTAATAATTAAAATCGTAATTATTTAATAATAATTTATTTTAAAAGTCAAAGATCGCAATACTAAATATTATCACATGAAGACCATTATCAAGAAGATTAATAACCGATTGTTATGTTGAAAAATATTAAGGTAAATGTGGGAGGGACGAGATAAGCTTAGAAATGCTACTTATTTTCCAAGACATTATTTTCACATCGCTTTTTCCATTATTTCCGGACAATCATAGATTTTTTTCTGAGTTGATGAAGCGAGTACTATAAGTATTGGTGTAACACCCCAATTCTACCCAAAGTTTTATATGCAAAAATCTGTAGTAATTTTAAAATTTCATAAATTAAATACTGAGGCGTTATAACCATCAAAACAACTCACTTTAAAATAAGCATTTTTAGTATATTTGGATATAGCATCGTTAGAAAACATAAATTGATTCAAAGAAATCAAACATCTCTTCCTCATCAAAACCATGTTTTATGAATTTTATTTGTTAATAATAAAATAACAATAATATCACAAATATCATCACAGCAAACATCATCACAAACATCATCACAAACATCATCACAAACATCATCACATCATATATCATCGCAATTCAATATCATCCATCAATCAACAAAACCAAACCAAACAACTCAAACATAAACATAACCGACTCCATGAGACACAACTATGTTATGCATGTGGATTTCGCTTTGTCCTTAATTAGACATTTATAAAGTCGACCTCGCCTATAAAAGCCATCATCGCTATATAAAAGCCTTCTTCGCTATATAAAGCCTCTTCGCTTATGCAATGTATGTGATCGACAATAAAAAAATACAACACAAACACACCATCATCGCTATTTCAAATTGGCATAAAGCCCACATCGCCATAATTTATCCAAAACAAGATAAATATATTATCGCATCATAATTGCATCGTAAACATCACTAATAAATTCATCGAAAGTCATGCATTCACAAATCGGAAGCATTTATTAACAACGCTAATTTAATCATCACATTGCATATCAACAAGTATTCTTTAATAAATATACAATATTTAAAACTTACGCTTATTAACACACCGCATTGTTATCAATTAATTCACTAAATTTCGAAAACGGAAAATAGTCAAACACCTATAATTTTCAAAACCATTCTTGATTGCCGTATATTTATAAACATCAACTTCAAAATCGATATTTTATATATGCCTTAAATTGACTAAAACACAACCGTTCAATTTACGTAAATTAGCCTATTTCGGTCGTTTGTAAAACTCGTATCAAAAACTCAACCTCACCACTAAGTTCTACACGCCAAACTTAGCTAGCATTAATTTTCGTTGAATTGAGCAACTTGTTCATTGCCGACCATCAAATCGAAAATCGGAACATAATCGGGTTCTAAATTTAATCGGCTATCTTATCCCCTAATTATATTTTATGGTTACTTAAATACGCTAGGTGGAATTGGCATAATTAAAAAACCAGAAGCCAATTACAATGAAATTATGCAAGAAAAATTGTTAGTTGAAAAGAAAAGGTAAAATTGAGTTACAAAGCAAACTAAGAATTTCTGCTTGTAGCCCCTTAGTGACAGGAGGCGCACGCCCTTAAGGGCTTATATGAAAGGGAGGCGACTGCCTCAAGGCCTCCCCCCATGCCACTTCTTCATTCCATTATCTTTTCCCTGCGTGATTTTCTTTCCATTTTTGTTTTTCTGTTTTTCTTATTTTTTGCGGTGTAGTTTTTTCCTTACTATTTCTATTCCCATTTTCACTTCCATTTTATTTCTAGTTTCATTTATAAATCATATATAATAATACTAAAATATCATATCCATAATTACTACACCTAATTCAACTTCTCTAAACATTTTTAATAATCAACCAACCAAACCCCATAAACCAACTATCAATCTTTCCCAAATCCAAACTATATGAAATAGGAATCAAACAATCAAACACCCAACTTCAAACCACAACACCAATTTTTCATCACAAATCCACAATATATGTATCAAACCCTAATTATAGGAAGTGGAAAATTAAACCCCTTACTCTCACAAGCTTGGATGATTCAAGATGCTCCAACAAACCCTAAATCCATGCTTGCTTCGCTTTTCTTTCTTCTTCTTCTTCTCCAAACCCTCTCTTTCTCTCAAGCTTCTATGTTAGAATTTTGTTGTTGAAAAGGAAAGAAAACAAAGGAAAGGTTTTATAAAGTTGTTTCCTTACTAACTTCCTCTCTTGTCTCTTGTTTGGCTTGGTGTGTTATGAATGGAAAGAAAATATATAGAAATGGTTTATAATGTTTTCTTAGTTGAAAATCCAACCTCATCAATTACTCCTCACACCCCAACCAATTTCACAATATAACACATTAATAATATTTACCAATATTATTTATTCAATCAATTAAAATAATTTGAGAATTAAATATCGGATCCGAATAATAATTTACCTAACCGAACGGAATAACACCTTAATTTAACACATCACCGATAAATTAATAGATATATTAATTAATATAATTATTTTCGTCGCCTAAACAATCACAAACGATAATTCAAAATATTAATATAATATAATATTAAATAAAACGGGCGTTGCAACTCTCCCCCACTTATAAACTTTTCGGTCCTCAAATTTTGACCAAACAAACAAACGGAACATGCCTAAGATTGGTCTCACCAACTCCTCGCCACGTCAATTAAACAACATACTAAATACACCAAACACAAGGGTATCTCCCCAACCACAACGCCTAGACAAGAACAACCATGCCGAGATGCAAAGCCCATACAATGCACTCGGCTAAATCGATACTAATAAGATCGACATTTATCCTAACGCCTCAAC